>JANHGN010015109.1:0-99229 GCA_024605025.1 Megaceryle maxima | reverse complement strand
GGTTTTTTGGGGGGTTTTGGGGTTTTTTTTTAATTATTTTTTATTTTATTTTTTTGGTATTTGTTGCTAATATTATCTATCCGTTGGAAGCAATGGATTTTTTTTCTGTAGCTCAGTAAATTTAAACATTGATTTGTCTTTCTATAAAATCTGTACCACAAGTTGAACCAGTTTAACACTGCTGTTAACAATGGATAGGCTTGCAATCTACCTCGTGAGGCCATTTAAAGCTCTTCTAAACAGACTCACTGTTGGTTTTTGAGCACAAATTTAGGGATGGCAAAGGCCCCCCCCTTCCCCTCCACTGACCACATGGGCATATTGAGCATGCTGAGAGGCATAATAGGCAAAGCAAGCTGTCTCTGCACCTGCCCACAAAACAGCTGTCTAACTGGGAGAATGATTGCTGGAGTGTAGTGTATTTTCAGCAGCTTTTGTGGTCCGCTCTCATACACATTGCCACACAGGAAAGAAACACAGAAACCATACAGAGATTTCAGGATTTTTTTTTTTTTTTCCCAGAGTAATTTTTATTGAAGCATCATTTTATGTTTGCAGTCTTCCCATGTGGATGCATTTTCTCAGTCTCAGCTGACTGTTCAAGAGAGAGATCATCTGGGATCTAACAGAGTCTTCCACCAGGTACGTGACTCTTCAGCTGACTTAAAAAAAAAATGTTTGAATGCTTGTTTTCTAAGACATTGTTTATTATAAATAATCTGAGCAGAAGGAAGTCTTTTATACCTTGCCCTCTTCCATTTCCCCTGTAGCTGTATGAGTGCCCCAAGTGTCTGTGAGTATTTTGGTTTTGTTAAGAAGCATTTGAGGCATTTCTTCTGACCAGACACTTTGGTTCTTAAAGCTTTCATGAAAAGTCCACTGGAATCTCAGTTCTAAGGTTTTAAAGTATTTTCCATAGTATTTGAAAAGAAAATGTATTTGTTCAACTTGGTTGGATTGAGAGCCTTGTTTCTTTGCTTCTTGAGAAATTACCAAGCCTCTCCTTTGTTATCAAAAGATTGAAAGTATGTTTCTATCACTCCCCAGTAACAAAAATTTCTTGGGTTTATGTGTGTTGTAGCCTTAACTCTCTGGACCTTGTTCTGCATTTGATGATGCATAGTTGATCTATTTCAGGGTTTGGGGTTTTTTAATTCTTTGACAAATAAATAGTTTACCTCAAAAATTTTCTTTGCCGGTAAGAATGTGATTTATCTCATTTGAGATACCCAAGAATAGAGGTCCTAACATTCATAAAATTGCATCCTTAAATCACTGACTTGAAAGAAGGAGTGGTATAGAAATATTTTGCAAATCACAAATGGTAAAAGTCTAAAGGAAGGACTAATAATCCTGGAGTTTTCAAAGGACTATAAACATTGATTTTTTTTCAGTAAAGCTTGCAACAGTGCTTACCTTTTCCTCACTAACAAGGAGTGCAACAAAATCAAAATGAACTCCATGGGAAGTGAGGGAGAAAGAGATATTGAGAAACCAGTGCAGAGAAGACCCTCCCACTGTCTCCACCCCTGGTGTTTGGTAGCGGCTCAGTCCCAATCTCTCTTCTGCCACTGGAAATAGCGAATGATGTTGCCTGCCATTTACCATTCATGCCTGCTTACTACCCTACATAGGCTTTATTTCCCCACTTAAAGGAGTCCTGCTGCCTGGAATGGCTGTTTGGCTTTTAAACCCAACCACCTTTTCCAGCTGACAAAGTCACTGCTCCTATGCTGGATGGAGGTGTTC
Organism: Megaceryle maxima; assembly: GCA_024605025.1. NCBI lineage: Eukaryota > Metazoa > Chordata > Aves > Coraciiformes > Cerylidae > Megaceryle > Megaceryle maxima. Next base: position 97,480 of record JANHGN010015109.1, on the reverse strand, counting down.
TTGTGGGGGAACTTTCATGTCCTAAAATGTGGCCTGCCTGGACAAACTCCTCCTACCCATGAGTACCACTGGGAGCTTACAGAGAGTATCTGCTCTTTTCCCCTTTGCCATTAGATGTCAGGAGTGAACTATACACATTTCCCTAGGCTTTAAAGCCTAGGTGTTACAAAGAATTGCTTGCTACATCATTATGTAATATTTATTTATGTTTTCTATTTAGAAAGTCAGTCGTGGTGTTCTTTCTCTCCCACATCTGGAAGGTCAAGCAAAACATGGTTTGGTTGCAGATGCTGCAAACCTTGCCCCTTTTGAAAGCAACCTGCCTCAGATAACGAACAATAGCTTGAAGAATGCCCTTCCCTCTCTTCAGGTGAGTTTTAAAGCTCTCAGACATCTTGTGTTTGCCTGGTTAACCAGCTTCTCTCTACGTAGTGCTAAAAGAGTGTCAGTGACAAAGTGTCACAAGAGTGTTTGTGTGTGAGAAGAGAGAAATAGCTTAGTATCAGCATTTGCATGTTTCTGTTTTCAGCTGTAGTTAAAGGGGCGGGGGGGGGAGGGGAGGAAGAGCTATAAACAGACAGATTACTTACCATAGCTACATATATCTCCAGATATTTTAACAGATGCCTGACATCACAGGAAGATTCTTCACTTCTGGCATTCCTTCCTTCTCATTTTTTCACAAATACTGTGTCCCCCATCTCTCTCCTCTTCTTCCTTTGTTGCTTCTCTCCCCAACAAATGAGGGACCTGCCCTACTCACCACCGCTACTCCGATCATTCCCTTCCTCATCTTTCTTCTTCTTCGGTGGAGCTCTCTATTGAGATATGAAGTCTTTTCAGATCTCTTGTACTGGAAGTGCCCAATAAAGCATTTTGTTTGGGAAGATGAGTCTTCACAAATACTTTGAACTTGAAATTGGTAGCTTGCTACTAATATGAATTATTTAATTTAGTTAGGAGTTGTGTATCACTGAGCAAAGCTACAAGATGCAAAACAGCATGAATGATGAGGTGGAATTACATCTTCAAAATAATTTAAAATTTCTTTAAAGCTTAATTCCATGACCTTCATAAGTCAAGCCTGCACTCGACTCCTAGAAAATCCAATGACTAAGCTTCACATCTGAAAATGAACCATCCCTCCATTTTATGTTCTTTGAAAAGATTGGAGCCAAACATTTTACAGAGGGTTTTCTTTTTTACTCTTTAAATGAAATTTATAGACGTATGTAGGAAGCTGTGTAAACACCAATAAGAAAGCTTTTTGCTTGTCTTAGAAATGTCAAAATATCACAGGACAACAAACATTTCAATCTAGAAACCATAATTATGAGCTGTCTGTTTTGGAGACCTTCTTTGTTTACCCTTCTTTAGAAGTAACACAGCATGGCTGAATTGAAGGTGTGTGTGGGATGGGCAGAATAGAGTTCTCAAGCTGGGGCTCAGAAGGATAGCAGTAGGACTGACCTGTCAGCACAGACCTGTACTTGAGCTGGTTAAGTTGTCCCTTCTCATACCTGGTGGCCCTGCTTTTGTAGCAGATAATATTGCAAAAAAAAAAACCAAGACTCACAAGCACCAAGATGCATATATCCAAGAAATACCAGCCAGGATGTCTTCCAGGGCTATGGTGGACTAGGATTGCCTACTGGTTAGTCCATATCACATTGCCTGGGTTTGTCTTGTCTTGTCAGCCAGGTACTCTTTATTGAATGTGGCTTTTGTACCCTTCTGACACTGAGAATGATCTTTTGTCTCCAGCCTGTCATGCTTCTATGAGTCGTCATGAGTTTCACAAGAGATGAGAAATTATAAATAAACTAAGGAACAATTTAGGTTGGAAGGGACCTCTGGAAGGCATTCAGCCCAACCTCCCAATACAAGTAGAGTAAACTTGGAGAAGGTTGCTCAGGGCCCTGTCCAGCTGGATTCTGAGTATCTCAAAGGTCCACAGCTTCTAGGGCAACCTGTTGCCATAGTGAACCACTTGTATGGTAAAAAAATGTTTCTCCTAATATCTAATCAGCATTTCCTATGTTGCAACTTGCTTACATTAGCCATTTCCTCATCTCGTTCTATAATCATGCACCTCTGAGAAGCATCTGGCTTTGCTTTCTCTTTACCTTCCTGCCAAGTAACTAGACAGCAGTAAGATCACTGCTGAAGCTTCCTTGAATTTGCTCCAGTTAGCTAATATCTTTCTTGTACTGGGAAACCTCAGACTAGACACAGTACTCCCTGAGTGGACTCATAAATGCTGAATAGAGGGGCAGATCACATCTCCCATCCTGCTGGTTATCCTCTTGCTAATGCAACCTGGGATGAGCATGGTTGCCTTTGGTACAAGGGCATGCTGCTACCTCATGTTCAGGTTGTTGTCAGGCCCTTCACTGCAAAACTGCACCTTTCAGTTGTCCCCCAGCCTGCATGTGTATATTCTGCTGCAGGTGCAAGACTTAGCATCTGTCTTCATTCAACTTCAAAAGATACCCCTACTCCATTTTTCCAGCCTCCTGAAGTCCTTTTGGACAGCAGCCCTGCTATGGTCTGCAGATTTGAGAGGGTGAACTCATCCAGGTCACCATTAAAGACACTAAACTGTACTGGCCTTAGTGCTGATCCCCAAGGGATGTCACTAGTAATCAGCTGCCACTGATCACAGTCCTTTGAACCCGAACATCCAGCCTTCTCCCCCCTCCACTCACATTATGATCCATTTATCCAATTCATATCTCACTCTTTGGACTTCAAGCATACAGTGGGAGGCAGCATCACAGGCCCTGCTGAAGTCAAAGTATACAACATCCACTGCTTTCCTCTCCTTAGCCAAGCCAATCACTTCATCAGAGGTGTGAATCAAGTTCTTCAGACACCATTTGCTCACAACTTATGTCAATAAATTCATACCAGCTGTTTCAAAGCAACTTCTCTTTCACTCAGTTGGAAAAGGTTTCCAAGAGAAATTGTTCCATAGCCCTCCCAGGGATTGAGGTAAGGCTGACCAGCCTGTAGCTCCCTGAAGCCACCTTCTTTGCCCTTTTTTTGAAGGTAGGTGTGATGTTTGCCTTTTCCAAATGGTCAAGAACTGTTCCTAATTGCTATCGACTTTGCAAGTAAGGTCTCTTTCATCCTTGAATGACATTGGCCAGCTCCTTCCACACCCTCAGCAGCATCTCATCTGGTCCTGCAGACTTAGGTATGTCCACATACTCCAGTGGTCCGTAACTATCTTCCTTTACTGCTTCTTTACATGAACACTGCTCCTAGACTCAAGAACTTGGGAAGACTGAGGGCAAAATTTGCTAATGAAAAGCATTGAGTGTCTTGGGATTTTTTCAAATTCTTGGTCACTAGGTTCCAAATTCCACTGGGCAGTGGATTCATATTTCCCTTAGCCTTCCTTTTTTGCTCTTGATGCACTTAGAGAAATTGTTCTTACTGACTCTCACATCCCTTGCTAGCTGCAATTGTAGCTGGCCTTTGGCTTTCCCAAACATGCCTGCATGTTCAGGTAGTGTCTCTTGCATGCAGTTCAGATAATGCATTCCTGCTTCTATCTTTCTGTGCTCTTTACTGTGTTTGCACCTGGTTAGAAGTTCCCTTTTCACCCATGCTAGCCAGTTGCTCCACTTTCTACATGTTAGTACAGACTATTCCTGTGCTTTAAGGAGATAACTTTGACGATCAATGAGCTCTCCTGATTTGGCAGTTTTCCATGAGTTTATGATGGGAAGATTCCCCGAACAAGCCAAAGGGTGCTTTCCTGAAGATCAGGCTTTATAATTTTGCTTGTCTCACTTCTCTGAGGATTTTAAATTCCCCAATCACATGGTCACTGCAGCCAAAGATGCCCTTTTTCTGATCTTCACATCCTCAAGTAGTTGTTACCTGCATGTGAAGAACACGTCCAGCAGCACATCTCAGATCACCTGCAGTAAGAACACAGTCCAGAAATCTCCCAGAATGGTTTTGTCACTTCAGCAGATACTGAAGTGACTGAATTATTCCATGAATATTAGGATATGATGACTCTTCTGTGCTGTACTTTATTGAACCCTGTTCACTAGATTAGCAAAGCACTTTGCAGACACTCTTGCCCTGCTTCATCAGATGGATCCTGTTTCTGCTCAGCAGTTCTTATTCTTCATCCTGTGTTCATAGAAGCCATAGTCCCCTCTGGAGCTTCAGCCATGTATTAACCCAGTGGATGCATCATATCCAGCTAAGTAGATCCTTTCTACTGCAGTTTCTTCCTTCTAGTTCTTCTGCACCCACACAGGCCCATTCATACCAATCTTGACGTTTCTGCTATAAATGTGTACGTGTGCAGTGCCACGCTGGTGTCTCTGCAGCTCTGTGGGTTTCACAAGTAGTCTCAGGGTTCTAGCTCAACTCTCCAGTGGATATGCCCACAGAGAAATCCAAGATGGATAATGCCTATTGCACTGCCTTTCCTGAACTCTTCATGAGCTCCTGAGTTACTGCAGCTTAATCAAACAATGGCAGGTTGTAGCATTCATAGAAAGTAAGAACCCATGTATTGAATGAGCCTGGATGATTAATTTCCTTCTCTCATTTAGAGATTTATCTTTCCATGGTCCAATAGCCTCCAGTGCTATTGCCAGAATTTGTCCTCTGGGTAAATAGGGCATTGTAGCCCCCAAACATGCTTGTTCTGTCTCAGCACAAAATTGACATACAAGTCACTCAACAAATCCAAAATACATATCTTGCAGCTTTGTCTTTGGGAATGCAGCATTTTAAAATATATTTTTGAAATCTCTTTACATACCTGCAATGAGCTGAATGCTCATGAACATATCTCTAAACAAAATTTTTTTTTTCTTTCTTTCTTTTGTTTTTTGCTTATCAGGAAAATGGAACTCAAGACAATTTTTCCCAATTTAACCTTCCAGACTGCCTTCCTGAAAGTGACACCAGAGCCCAGACGAAAACATCAAAACTGGAAAACACCAGCATCAGTGTCAAACTGCCTATGACAGCTTCAGGTAGAATACAACAGAACATGCTAAAAAGACTGGAGGTCCCATGCTAAATGGTCACTGAAATATTTAACAGTTTGGAAGACAGGAATGTGGCTGGGCTCGGTGACTTCTAAAAGTGCTATGTGGGGATGTACACAATAGGAGAATGAATAGACTAGCATAAATATATAAACTAGAGAAGTATGTATTACACAAAAGAATGTGTATTTGTCCAAGACGACAGGTCATGTAGGTGACAGCAATATTCTATGACAGCGATAAGACACTTTTCTCCACTTGCAGCTGTCCCACATTTTACCTATGTAGGCTAAACTGCATGTTGGAAATTCTCACATCTAGAAAGATTCTGGCAGAGTTAATCTATTTTTAAAAGGAGTCTAGGAAAAAAAAAAAAATAGTGGCCTTTTGCTTTGAAATGATTTAGCATCCCTGCATGAGTGGATGAAGAGCTGCCACTGTTTAACAAAACACCCACATGTGTGCCTAGAGAACACGTTGATTTGTAATGCTACCATATGATTATTTATCTTGATTTAAATGATGTAATTGGAGGTGTTAGGGTGTCTAAAATGTTTCTATGCAGTAAGAATAGCAGATTTGAACCCCATCTAATTCCTAACCTCATGCACCTGAACATGACACTTTTCTATGAGAAAAACAAGTACTTAAAAGCTTTGGTTAACTAAAGCTTACTACTACTTGATAAAAATGATAATTACAACAGTAAAGACATAGACTTTTTTTAATGTAAGCCACAAAGCTTGCTGAAGCAAATAGATTTTTTTGAAAATCCCATCTGTTGTCCAAGTCCATAACTTTGCTCAGAATCAAGTCATTGTTACCTAAGCTCTCTTAAAAGTCTTGCTGACAGGTGATGGATGCTTTGTTGTACATAATACTGCAAGTCAGAAAAAAAGAAACATAAATTTGTGCAAAATGTCAACATTGTAGAATCATAGAAATGTTGGTTGGAAGGGGCCTCAAATGGTCAGATTTTCAGTCTCCTGCTCAAAGTGGCAGGCTTTACTGTAAAATGTTCCATTATAAAAGCAATTTGCCATCAGGTTTCTCACATTTATTGATTTTTGGTTTTGTATTCTTTTCTGATTTAGAAGCCTTGAAATATTTTAGAAACCAGTTAACAGTCTATGAGCAAAAAGAAATTTTCAATTATACAGAGCTATGGTTTCTTGGGCTGGAAGCTCAAAAGATTGAAGGTTTGCCTGAAAGCCAGAATAATAATTGTTACGATGATGAGCATGGTTCCTACTTAAAGGTAAGTGGAAAATTTATGGTATTCATTTTCAGCTCAATAAGTTTGTAGTGACTGTCTGCCCATTCTTATATGATCCATGAGAGATAAATTCTGGATCTAGAAGATTAATGTTCATATAGTGAAAACATCAGTACGAATCACTTTAAACAGTGACCCACTTTGTATCTCATTGGGGATTGATGCAAGGTAGGTGGATTAATGAAACATGCACTTGTTATTTTCTCTATCACCCTTGTTTAATGGAGACTGTACTTGCTACCAGTCCAGTGTCTTTCATTAGATGGAAAACTCACAGCCACATTAACTACTATAAAGCTTGATCTTTGTTGTACTATTTGAATCTGAACTATTGTTTCCTTTTGAAGGTTTTACACGACCACATTGCGTATCGATATGAAGTGTTGGAGGTCATTGGGAAAGGGTCATTTGGGCAGGTGGCTAAATGCTTGGATCATAAAACCAATGAATTAGTGGCATTGAAAATAATAAGGAATAAGAAACGGTGAGACATCTGTTGATTTTAAACCAATAAAATCAGTTCTTTATTATATAGACAGTGACAGTGTGGGATAATGCGAACAAAGCAAAATCAAACTCTGTACATCAGGCTTTTGTTAAACATGGTGAGGAAGGGTGATCTCAGGGACTCAGAATTGTCCTGGACTCAGTGAAGACACAGTCTATGAAAACAGGCACAGTTTTTCCAGACTTCCAAGGAGGTCTCTGTATCTGTGACATATACAGATACACAGCCCAGGTAACCAGGCCTGCGTGACTGAGAGCTGAGAGCCTACATTTCTCCCCACGACTCCAAAAGCACAGGAATATGCTGAGAGGCTCCAGTCACTCATTTTAATATGAAAAAACATACATCTATGGTTCTAAGCAACATCATCTTGTTATGTGAATGGTTAATAATTTTTAGTAGAGGTTAGCTTGAACCGGAGTCAATGAAGCAGATGAGAATGATGCTGTTGACTCCAGTAACAGTTCAGTTTTCCCCTTCAGTGAACAGTAAATGTAAAGGTACTTTTCAAAACTGACTGTCTTACTGTGGTAGGTGTGGAATATGGTCCTGTTCAAGTAAACAGTAACATTCCTATGAACTTTAAAAGCACTAAGATTTTACTCTGTGTGCTCATTTGACATTTTTTCATTAAAACATGTTTTTCAGACAAGTCAAAATAACAACTTTTAAGTGTTATGTAAGATCAGTATATTTAGAATAGGAAACAACCATAAAGAAAGAATGTTACAGTATTTAACAGAGGTGAAAGGTAAATTTTAAAACATTGTCCCACATGTTGAGTTTGCAATACGACTGTGGTGTTTGTAGAAATAAAAATTATAGATTGAGTTAATGTCAGCATTCCTATGTCATGTGATATTTCAGATTTCACAGCCAGGCTTTGGTGGAAGTGAAGATCCTCGATGCTCTCCTGAAGAAGGACATAGATGATACTCACAATATCATCCACATGAAGGAATACTTCTACTTTCGCAATCACTTCTGTATTTCCTTTGAACTGCTGGGGTAAAGTATATTTTCCTTTACAGAAACCTTAAGGAACACTGTACATCTTATGCCTTACAAACTGTATTTTTTATGTCATCTTTGGAAAAATTTGCAGCTCTTAGTGTTACAAGAAAGAAAAACTGTCTAAATATAGACTGCATATCTGAGCCGCTGATCACCAAAGGTGAACTGAAAAAGGCCCCATTCAGACTTCACACAGACAATGATACATCCTTTATTTTCTGTGCCATGTATTGAAATCTTCTTCCCTGAAAGACCTATGGGAAAAAGAGTAAACCAATGAATTAAGGACTGGTAAATTTCTGGGTATATAAATGTGACTACTATTAAATAATTAAAAAATATAGCTGCTTCTTGCTTTCTATGAACCTGTGCTGCAGGATACATGTTAGGAGGAACTTTGGAGAAAATTTAGAGAGGTCAGATCATTTCACTCCTTGTAATCAGGGCATCAAACTAGAATTATAGGGCTTCCCCACAGTTTCCCATCCTTTAAAGAAAAGCCTCCATTGCTGCATGTGTTTTAGCCCTTGCTGAAGATTCATCATTGTATGGAAGTCTTGATCTCAGAGATACCTAAATTCACTGTGTTGCTGCTTGCCTTTAAAAACAAGCTCCCTAATCTCTTTTCTGCTTTGTGTCTTCTTCCACCCCTCGCAACCCCTGCAGAATAAATTTGTATGAGTTGATAAAAAAGAACAATTTCCAAGGTTTCAGTTTGTCTTTGATTCGACACTTCACTCAGTGTGTGCTGAGATGTTTACAAGTGCTCTACCAGGAAAGAATCATTCACTGTGATCTGAAGCCCGTAAGTACAGTCATTTCATAACCTGTTATTCTGTACAGGTTTCATTAGTTTCATCCTACTTTTTACTGATTGAGAGGAACTTTTGGAAGAATCCTTAAAACCCAGTAGGGTATTTGTACAGAAGCTATAGTTTATTTCAGATTCTGTTAGTACTAGAATTGAGTGATTCTTTCCATTAATTCAGTTCATTTACTGCAGTATTACATGAGAATATCTGTTTACCAAATGTATGCAAATATGAATCAAATTCGGGTAATGACTTTTTGTTTAGAGAAAGAAAAAAGTACTTGTGTAATTAAGTATTTCAGTATGAGGGACATTATATTGCAAGAAGATGTTCACAAGGCAGCCCGTTTCAGGTTATCCTGTTAAGTCTATTTAATTTTGCATGCATATCTAAAAATTAAGTAGCCAGCTGAAACCAAGACATCTAGTAAATGACAAAGCAATTCTACAGTATTTGGGGTGCTCACCTGTTTCTGGAGAAACATCTGTGATCCATTTCCTGCTGCTATATCTGCAAAGCATTCATGCTACATGAAACTTTTCTGTTCAAATCAAAGGAAATCCTTGATAGATTTTTAAGGAGGATAAAATTCAGCTCTACAGAAGAGAGCTAATAGGCTATGTTTACTCATCAATGCAAATATTTCTGAGCTAGCTGCTTAAGAATTACTTCTCAAGTGGAATCGTAGGCGACCATCTGCACCCAGCTAATAATCCACAGGACCCTACTACCATTTGTGTTCATCATTACCTTGGGATCTCTGCATCACACTGTTGTGAGATGGAGAGAGGTATGGCTGCAGAGAGTCTAGGGGAAGCTGAAAGCAGTGAAGAACTGTATGACTTATTCACAGGGCAGGGCTTTCTGTGTTTACAAAAGGATAATTCTGGTTAATTTAGCACAGCATGCAACAAGATGCAGTTTGTCTTTTACTAGATTAACTACAATGAGTTTAGGGGAACTTGCTCTGCTCACACAGCAAGCATTCTCCCTGGCTGGTACCTTGATAGCACCACACGCTGCACAGTGTCCTGACTTGGGTTGTGCATGAGGTCCTAGTATCCCTGTCTAGCTAACCTTCCAACAGGGTACCTTTACAAATCTTTGGTTAATTACACATTATTGGATGCTTACTCATGTTAGTAAATGCATTCCCAAGCAGATTGTAATTTGAAACTTTTATTATGCAGGTAAGTGTAAACCCAATGTGTTGTGCTTTGCTTATTTTCCAAAGTGTTCACTAACCTAATGTGGTGTTAAAACCCTTTTTCCCTTGTGAAGATTTTTTTTTTTTTTTTTTTGTCTTTAGGAGAACATACTACTGTACCACAAAGGCCAAGGTTCAGTTAAAGTTATTGATTTTGGATCAAGCTGCTATGAACACCAAAGAGGTTTGCAGAAAAGTCAAGTTGATGTAATTTTCTTAATAAGCTTTCTTAATTCTAAATAATGTGGAAAAGCTATGTCTTTGATTAAGCTAATATAGTGACTTATTAGACCTAATTAGAATGTGATGAACTGTTCAACCACTGGTTGTGGAACAAATACTGATAGGAGGCAAATAAGCTATTACCCTACTTTTTTTCATTGTCCCAAGCCTGATCAGCTCCTTTACTCCTGTTGAAATTAAAATTGCACTTGCAAGAGTGGTTAGAAATAGGCCTAGGAGGATAATCCCAGTAGTTGTCAAGGAGTTTATCAGGTCCAGAGCACCATTCTCCATGGAACTGACAAATTATAGTTGGTACTTTTTGGATAAATACAACAGGGGGAATGGGAACTATGCTTTTAGTTTAGAAAGCCTCCATTCAGTTTAACTTTTTTTACCATGTGATTTACATAGAATGTGCAGGAGATTACAAGAACAAAATCTGTAAATGAGAAATGGATGTATAAAAAAATCACCTAATAATAAATCTTAACATTAATAGGCATATTGTAAAGCAAAAATGATATAATCATCGGGAATGCAAATAACTGTTAAAAAAAACCCCACTGCAACAAAACACAGAACCCAAGAAAGAAATTTACACTGCCTTTTATTATCTTAGAAAAGCAAAACTAGTCTTAAATGGCTCATATTTTTCCAATGAAACACTGATAGCTAAGATGAGCCAAACCTTTTCATCTATATTTCTGGATTTTGACCATTAGATTGACATCTCAGTTTTGTAGGAGTGTATAATTATTTCACATTTGCCTTTATTTGAGTAGAATGTAGTATTTGTGCAGAGTAAATAAACATAAAACAAGTGAAAAGAAGGATGGAGAGTAACTGAGGAGACTGTCAGCTTAAACAGGAATTGGTACAGCCCTCAAAGTGGTACAATAGAAAACAAAAAGTCAGCTATTTATTTGTGACAAGAATGACAAAAACCAGACAACAGTTATGCAGTTGGTCAAATGCACTAGGACACAGATTGCCAACACGTTACTCTCTAATTGCACGGATTGGTGCAGTGCTTACTTTTCAGGGCACTTTCCTTCCAGAGAGATGTTGAATATGTGGGAATGCAAAGAAGTGCAGAAATACAAACAAAATGACCATCAGAAGTATATGAATAAGAAAATAACAGATCTTACATGCTGTAATCATGTTCAGTTGTCTGAATGACAACACACAAAAGGATTAATCTACTCACTCTGATGAGTCTCAATCTTGGAATGAGATCTTTTGAGATCTTTTGCATTAGTAGAATAATTTCCTTCAGTGAAACTTGTTGCAGAATAGTTTCCAAATAAAAGAGTGGAAAACATATCACTCATTGAGTTTAGTGAAGGTTATCAGAGTCTATGTGAGCAATCCCTTAATGTCAGCTGATGGATAGAGTAGATACATAATGGTTGAATATGTATTTCACCTTTCTCTGAAATCTAGAATCCACATATCTGTCCCAGTTATGTTATTTTGCTTCTTGTCTAATTTTCCATTTTGATGCAGTGTACACTTATGTTCAGAGCCGGTTTTATCGCTCACCTGAAGTGATTCTTGGTCATCCTTATGCTATGGCTGTTGATATGTGGAGCTTAGGCTGTATCATAGCTGAGCTTTACACAGGCTACCCACTGTTTCCAGGAGAAAATGAAGTTGACCAACTTGCCTGCATCATGGAGGTAATTTTTGAGCTTGTCTTTTGAATTGCATACTCATTTGATAAACTACACTGCCAGCAACAAAGAGATATCTTAAGAGATAATGAAATATAATTGGCTATAGGCTGGCCTTTTAGAAGGAGGTTTATTACAGCCACAGGGCTCTTTGAGAGTATGGGATCTAATGCAAAACTTAGTTCTGTTTCATGTGCCAAATGCCGCTTTGTATACTCACTGTCTTGCTTCTGAAGGAAATATTTTAATCTGGTGAGAATTTGTATGGAGAAGGTAGAGCAGAAGTGTATGTAAGGAGAAGGAAAAGCAATCCAAATTTTACAGGGTCCTTTTCTCTTAGAAATCAAATACGTGTTGGTCAAGTCAGATCACTTAGTCCAAACTCCTGCTGAGTGAGAGATTTTTGCTAACATTTGAGTAGTTACCTATGGCTTTGTTTAGCAGATTTTGAAAACATCAAAGGCTTCAGTAGAAACTCACAGTGTGACCTGCTCAAGTGCTTTTCTACTCTCCTGGTGAAAAGTTTTTCCTAATAGTCACCTTGCACTTCACAAGCCCTAGTTTGTGGATGTTGCCCCTCCTTACACTGTCTGCCTCTAACAAGGAGTTTGGCTCTGTCATCTTTGTAAATGTTTTTCAAAGAGTTTTAGGAATGGACTGAAACATCTCCTACCTCAGATCACCTACGCAATGCCACTGCTAGAATAGGTGCAAAACTGACACGTGAGAGCAAGTTACTTATTTACTCCATACCAATCAATAAACTGCAACCTGATGTTGAACTCAGCTCCAAGTTCTTATCCTTCTGGTGCCTTGCTAGGTTGTACAAAATTTTTCAGACAGCGTCACTCCATGTGGCCTCCTACAATAGCTGTCATTAACAGAGACGCTTGTTCTTAGAGCCTTCTGTGGTAGTGAAGATCCCAGTGTCATACATTATAAGAACACATTTTGTGTGTGCAGACAGCTGTGAGGAATCCCTTATTTCCTTCCACAGTAAATAGCACAAAAGGAAATGGTTTGTAGACATTTTACAGTAAATTGCAACATTCAGCTTCTTTTCGAAAGGAGGGTGAAATGCCACATCCCCCCTCGATGGTTATTATGTATGTTTATGAAATGAGGAATAACTCGATTAATTCTTTTTCTATGTCATAGGTATTGGGTCTTCCACCAGCTGATTTTATCCAGGCTGCTTCAAGGAAGCGAACGTTCTTTGGTAACTGCTTCTAATTGTCCTTGCTGGATTCCTGCCTGCTAGTTAATCACTACTTAATAGCACTGGTAGAAAGTCAGGTCAGAGAACTTTAGCTGCTGCTCAGCTGACAACTTCTTTCAGGAAGAGGCACTAAAGCAAAAGCAAAAGAGTAGCACAAGGCCTACAAATGAACCTGGTGCTGTGTTCTTCCTGTCTTTTGGCCCTCTGATTGCCAAGGTTATAGAGAAGGGGTTGGGAAATCCATTCCCCTGTTACTCCTTACAAATATTATTACCAGAAGGAATGCAGTGGCTTTGAGAACTACTTTACATTAAATTCATTCCTCTGTATATATTTTGGGCTTGGAAATTACCCAAAATGAGCAAAAAAAACCCACAGTGGAGGATACAGTATCTAGAATGTAACCAGTACTGTCTTCCACAATGCTGGCAGATTATCAGCCCAACAGGGAATAAAACAGAGTTAGTGGGATGGATATGGGTACTGGTTTTGCAACTCTCTTATTATTATTCACCAGAATATTTGGTGAGAATTTTTAATGTAATTTTCTGAGCATGTCTTTATTTTTTAAGATTCCAAAGGTTTTCCTAAGTCCATAACTAACAGCAAGGGAAAAAAGAGATGCCCAGACTCCAAGGATCTAAGCACGGTGCTGAAAACCCATGATGATGGTTTCTTGGACTTTCTGAAGGGATGTCTAATGTGAGTTCACAGTTTTGACTTAAACACAGCAGTCTAGTTGGGGCTTTTCTTTCATTCTCTCACGCCTTTAAAATCTTTTTATCTTTTGGGGATTTTTGGTGGGGTGTTTTGAGAGAATATTTTATTTTTTTGTCCCGCGTGATAGCATTTGTATAACTGTTATTATTCACAGCTTCTTGCAGAGACAAATCATTGCACAGAAAGACTATATGGAATTAGTTGAAGGTATATCATTGTATCTAAAAGTATATCTTCTGATGCTGGAAACTAAATCCTAAAGGCAGTGCTTTTTGCCCTTTGAGGCCTTTGCATTAAACCCTTTCTGTTTTATCAAATAAAGGTTCATTCAGGAAACATAGATGGTGACAGGGCACTGTTCCAAGGCAGAGCATGTTTGGAGAGATTGTTTGAGATCAAAGTTTGGTTTTGTACTCTAAATCGAACCCCTGCTCTGGTGGGAAGAAAGTCTTCCCATTTCCTCCAGCAGGACTTATATTTGGAGCCAGCTCGGCTGTCTTCAATATCTTGGCTATATTTTCTGTGCTAGGCAGTCGGGTGATACACTGTGGTATGTGTATGAAAACAGTTCTGCTTCTTTGAGTATCTGCTCACACAGATCTTGCTCTCTGCGTACACATTCCCTTGGGTGAGATTAGGCTCTTTTTAGTTCCAACACACCATGTACCTCCCTGTTAGCAAACGATAAAAAGTCAAAGTACATCCAGCCATGTCTCCATGCCAGAATCAATGGCAATGCTTACTCACTTCTTGACTGGGGTAGTTAGCATGGAGAATAACTTAGCACAGTTACCAGAGTGTTCCCCTGTAGTTTGCATGCTGATTTAAGCCATTTTTCTCCTTATGATAGTTAATTTTCATTGACAGCAGGCACATTTCAAGAATTATTTGATAAACTATATTTTTCTATTCTCTTGATTGGAATAGATTTTTATAAATCACTGGAGCTCAGAATGTGAGAAGAGTCTAATATGTCTCGGATCCTGTCATTTCTAGGATAAACTGTTGACTTTACACCAGTCAGGGATTTTGTTCAATTTGTATACACCTGTTTTGTGAATGAAAACATCAGACAACAAAAAATTCACTCAGCTCTTGTGATGAACAAGAATCTCTGTTTTCTTACATTTGCTTGTGTACAGTTCTGGCCAGTACTGAGATTACACAAATCGGAATGAAAGAGTCTGCAACTGATACAGCAATTAGTAACAGAAATGTTAGGATTGATTTGGGTGCAGTACAAATGGAAAGGTATATGTGTTTGAGCACTGAAAAAAATCAATGGAACAGGGGTTGAAAGGATGGTATGTATTGCTAACAAAGGGCACTGATCCCCCTGATAAATCTGGGGAGCATATTGTTGGTGTCAGAGATAGGAAACCTGCACTCTTGTGGGACAGCAGAGGTGACCAGCAGTGAAAAATCTCAAAGCTCACAGCAACTGCATGGCAACAAGGTTGCAGAATACCATAGATGTCATTTGCTTTCCTGTTATCCTTAAAGGAAAACAAACATATATTCCAAAAAAAAGACAGAATGTGAAAAACTTGAAACAAATATTCGGTAGGGTCCCTACCCTAATAACACCATGAAGTGTTTATTTAAAATGATTTGATGCTGTAGAGGGTGTGATCAGCAAAGAACAGAGAGCTGAAGTAAACAAGGTTCTGAAGGAAGGAAAGCATCACATTTTTCCTTGTTTCCGGTTAAAAATCTTTTGTTTCAAAACATCCTCATAACCTTACTTTCAGAAGACAATAGTCAATCTTTTAGCTTAAACTAACTTTCAGTTAGAAATAGGTGAATGACTATTTGTGTATCATGGATTTAAGGTGGGAACCTGCCCTGCGCATGACTCCTGATGAAGCAATGAAGCACAAATGGATCCAGGAACCAAAAACATCCAGAGCAAACCAGAAAACACAGACTTCAAGAAAGCTGAATGATGACTCTTTCTTGACACCAGAGAAGACGAAAGAGAATATTCGTAAGCGTGCGCTACCTGGAGAACTAAGTGTATTTATATCAGTGTTTAGTATTTCTTTATCTTTAATATCTGCCTGAAGTAAGATAAGGTAATAGTACACAGTGTGCAGATAATGGCTGGTCACTGGAATATGGTAGATCACAGCACTATTTCTCACTTCTGTAGAAACACATTACTTATATTTTATAGCAGCTGACAGCAACAACACTGACAGTACTAAAGATTCACATAAAAAAATCTTTTCCCTATTGACAGCAAAAGTTATGCTGACACCACACTATAGTGCACGTTACCTTCAGACCAAAAGAATGCATCAGTGGTGGTTGTAGGGTCCCACAGAAAATTTTCAACCCATTTGTGGTGAATTTGTGGTGATCATGTGTTTATCAGCTGCTAAGAGTCTGCATGCTTACCCTATCATTTTATTTATTTATTATTACAGAAAATGTCTGGAAAGATACATCTGACAAAGTGAAAAGTGAACTGGCTGAAAGACTGGCTCCCACTGTGCCCTCCGCAGGCATAACAGAAAATGATGTGCAGGACACAAGGAAATGTGTTATTCCAGAGAAACATTTGGAAACCCAAATGGAAAAGCCTATAAAAAATGATCAAGAACAACACAGTGGTGAAACAGCTCTTCCAAAAAATTCTCTTTTTTTCCCACCAATTAAATAATATACAGCACAAGCAATGATTGCTTCAGTTGCATACCTAATATATTTTGTAGGTATTATTTATACTCAGGAATATAAGCTATATTTGTCTGTACATGGGCTGTGCACACTGTAAGTATATTTAACATTGATTTTACCCTGAAGTAGTTCAGGCAACCAAAACAGAATTTGAAAACCATTCCTTTTCCTCATCTACATCCTTGTGATCAGAGATCCTTCACAACAAGCAGCAATAAAACGGAGACTGTAAAGCTAGAGAGTGGCTTCTTCTTGATGTTATAATAGACTTTGGAATTTCAGATCTTCCTGGATCTAAAAGAACAAATGCATCAGGCTTGATGGGGTTCTGAGCAACCTGCCCTAGGTAGAGCTGTCCCTACTTGTGTAGGGAGGTTGGACCAGATGACCTCTACAGGTTCCTTCCAGCCTAAAACATTCTGTGATTCTATGATTGAAGAATATTAATTATTTCATGGTTAGCATTACTGGATTTACTTATGTATAAATACCAAGAGAAATCAAACCAAACACCTTCATTTTACTCCTTCTCTATCTCGCTCTTTATAGTGAAGCACTGGAAGAAACCATTCTCAAGTTTATAAATGTAAATTGTGTTCTTTGCTCTTTAGCAGAAACAAAGAAGAATGGTATTCTGGCCCACTTCTACAGGAACTCCACTCAATATTCATATCAACACGAAGGATGGATTAAGGCAAGCTGTTTTAATTCAGGAAAATGGTTCTTCACAGGAAGCTTAACTTAATACTCTGAAAAAAACCCCCAGATTTTTATCACCCCAGTGATTTATAAGTTTAATTAATTTAAACATTTAGCTCTTTGAACAATAGACTGTCTTTTCATAGCATCTGTAAAGCAGCCACCTCATTATGACTTTCAGACTTTACTGTGGCTTATAGATAGTACTGCAATTTAAAAGGAAATAATGAGGGAATTGTCCTACAAAATGCAGGCGCTACTGTAGAGGCGACATTGGCAGTAGTCCCAAGAGAAATAGGTGTTCCTAAGTGGTGAGAATCACCATAACAGCAAACTCCTGTGGGCTCTTTGTGCAAAAGGAAAACCCAAAGGATATGAAAATGATCCTCACACCGTTCTAATGTGAGTAAAGAAGAGGTACAGAGGTGACTGCACAGCAGAAGGCCTATAGCAGCGGGTCCTCCTAGAGAATAGAAAGTTAATGGTGAGGAAAGGGCCTTGCACAGTGCAGCGTGACCATTCTCTTGGCTTCAGGCAAACCCTGGGACTTCTGGAGAGACAGCTGGAAGATGAGTGACCCAAGAAGGGCAATAGTCCATTATTAAGTGTAATTCAGCTGTGAATTATAAGGGTATTTTGGCAGACAAATATCGTCCTGCTGTGATGCAGGCATCACTGACAAGCAGGTCAGCTTGCAGGATGAGAACTGTCTGTATCTCTAGCTTCAGAGACACTCATTTGCAGCTGAATCCTGCTCCTGTTGATCACCAGAATGATGTACTGGGAAAAGTGAGTTCTGTTGTATACCGTGTTTTGGTGACTGTGAAGAGTACCCAGAGCAGGTGAGCATTTCACAGAATGTAGGGCAGAGCCCTCATCCCATGGCAACTACTCCTGGTGGGAGCTGAATGAAGGGAGTCAGGCTCATCATCAGTATTAAGGAATATTCACATTTTTGCAGATATTTGGAAAATAGTCTGGTTGTTTGCAAGTAACACAAGATAAAAAGCAAAGGGTTTAAGTGCAAGGGTTCAGCATGGACTTAGAACAGCAAGGGTACTTATCCTGATACCATGTAACACAAAAGGTCAGATTCTTGTACCCTTTGAAGTATAATTTGTACTGTTTTGATTCAGTTGCTGCTCATTCTCCATCTCTGCTGTGGCACATTTACTTGATTGCTTAGGCTGCTCCAAGTTAAAATATGTGTCAGCTCACAGTTGCCCTTATTTGTCTGCTCTGCTTCAGAACTAAAGTCTTTAAAGTAGTAAAGAGAAAGGTTAATTTTTATTCTGAGCATAGCTGCAGAACAATGGTGCTTAACACCTTGATAAAATGACAGATTAAGTCAGAAAATGGTAATTGGAAAGATGTTAAACAGCAACTTTTAATTTTGTTCCTATCACCCATCAGAGCAGAAGTGTTAGCATTATTAGAGGTCGCTCCTTTAATTAAACACTGGCAGAAGTAGCTGGTTTTAAAATGCTGCCTTTCTCCCTCATCAGTCTCTCATTTTGAGGAGGTATAAATCTCTTCTCCAGGCTTTTTATTGCTACTGCAGGCATGAATCTCTTGTCTTAACATATACATAAATAGCTATTTTAGCTGGCCTGGGGACTGAAGATATCCACACTGGTGTAAAATTGAGTGTTTGGTTAACAACTGGCCAAAAAAAAAAAATAAAAAAAAAAATTTAAATCACCTCAACAGAAGGTCAACTGCTGTGAAATTAAATATTGACAATTCTTCAACTGGTTATAACAGGAATCCTGTGCTTCCTACCCTGCACTGAAACAGGGAGACATGAGGCTTGGAGTTGGCTGTGTGTCAGGGACATGTAAGCTGCCAGCGAAGAGTTTCAGCAGCAGGGCCTTAAGGGTCCTTTCAAAAGAGTACTGGCCATGGCATTTTTACTCCTCTTCATCTTCCAAGTTTTTATACATCCTTGTAATCCCAAAAGAGAAAATTCAGTGAAACATCACTGCTTTCCTCTGCTCTCTGTGTGTTTCTGTCTGCTGACTGAGGCTGATCTTCAGAGGTGCAATTGCACCCTGTGGTCCTGATTGTCCTCTCTCTTTTCACAGTTGGCTCCTGTATGAGCACTTATTTTTTTCAAGGAAGCAGTTTTTATCTTCTTTCCTCTACTCAGGTCATCTATAATTGTCTAATCTTTGGGATGTTGTGCACTGCCAATCTGTGGTACCTTCCTCTTCCTGGATATCTCTCCCACACCCTTCAGCAGTGGCATGCAAACACCACATCCTGCTCCATCAAAGAAACCATGCAGTTCTAATTTTTGTCACACAGCTAAACCATCCCTCCTTGTAATGCCAGGGTAGTCATGTCTTCCAGCAGTGTCTCCATTGCATGCCCTAATCTCACACTCCACTCCATGTGAGAAAGGGATTTTCACTTCAAAGAGTGGACAACTACCAACAATAAAAATTTCTCACAGCAGCAGCTCTGCAAAGCACCCTAATGCACCCACGCAGATTCAGTTCCCTTCTTCCCTCCTGCCTTTTCATTAATTCTGTCTTTGGTTCTCCCCACAGAGCAGGCAAAGTTCCTTGCTTTTGGTATCCCTGTGCTGTCCTAGCCTTGAAATACTCACTTTGAATTACCATATCCCTCAGCCCTGCCTAGTTACCCCAGAATAGTGCCTTGGACCACTCTGGAGCAGAGAAAATGTAAAAGGTTGGTACTGTATAACATAATTCATGAAAGAAGCCACAAATATACTTGCTGTCTACAGCAGGACTGTCAACAATGTAACCTGGGATTCAGGGGTTCTGTATACAGTTTGATCTGTTTAAGCCAGATGATTAGATCAGATGAGGTATCTCTCTGTTACTTATCTGTTCTGCAAGCACTTGTCTCAGCAGATTAATATGAATGGGCTTTTCTAGGCTTTCCTAGCAAGTAAAGAGGAATAAAAGACCATGCCCTTCAAAATTCACAGCACTGGGCTATGTTTTGTAGTGGATCATGCAACTGGGCAAATTGGAGACAAGATGCACAAAGCACTTCCTAGCAGAATGGGCTGGAAACCTGGGAAGGTTCTTTGTTTTTCATGTCATTATGCTGAAAGGTCTTAGGCTGGCCAATGGGTGATGCCCTTTTCTCCTTCCACTCACTCCCACCAAGACACAGTGTATGAAGCAAAGGCATATTTCTTATTCTACTATTCCACTACAGTCCAGACTGCTACCACAGGAGCCCTTTAATATGTGCCACAGCAGCTTCCTCTGATGAACCATGGCTCTAAGACTCACCAGCCCATTTCTGTTAAATTTACCTATAATCACCACATCAGACATCAGGGTGGCATAGTCAGGTCAGGGTTCATTTCAACATTTGCAACACAAAGGCAAATTGGTCAAAAAAGCCCCTTTACTTTGTTGAGAAGTGACAACATTCACCCACACTGAAGAGTGCTGGGTAGAAGGTAAACACTTTGCTGCTTCTTTTTTTTTTTGGTTGTGTAGTACAAAAGAGCTATTAAGAATGCTTTAAAATTAATATGGGATGGCCTAGTACAATTTTACTGAGGCAGTGTGCCAGGGCATATTATGTAAAGTGTTGATCTTGCATGCTAAAATATCTTTAAATCTTGGATATAGAACAGTCAGTTTCCACTCCTCCTTTCTGGCAACAGGCCCAGCCTCATGCACTTCCATATAATCTGGGCCCCTTGTAACAGAATAGCTGCCCAAGATAGCAGCAAGACTCAGAAACTGCAGTGGTCCTGTTGATGATGGCAGTTTTCAAGAATCAAGGGTATGCTCTTCCTCTTATTCCTCCCATGCTTTTGTTCTGGTCAGCTTGCACCTCCACTGCTGTGTTTCTCCACCTTCCTGGATCCTTCAGACACAGTCTACTTCCTCTGGGACCATGACATACAGGAGCTGATGACATTTTTGCTGCAGGTCCATACAACTGGCTTGGTGGCATTTGGATTCAGCCCTCATTGAGAGTTGCCTGGATCTGTGATAGGTGTCTTCCCAAATGGCAGCATCTACTTCTCTGTAAGTTAAAAAGACTTCGTCTGCATCCCCCTTTGCCAAGGGTCATTCTCCAAGTATATTGGCTTGAAAACATGGGATCAACTGGCTAAAGATAGATGTCCAAGGCTATTTGAAATTATTTAGTTGGCATGGCCTTTGACTGACAGTCCAGAAGAGTCCAGTTCTTCTGCAGGTCTTGAGTCATGCTTGATAGCCCCATGTAGCTACCTGAGATACACTATAGTATCCCAGATGGCAATAGATGGTGTTGTTTAGGAAAATAAACTGATCCCATCTGCAAGTCAAAACATCAGCCAGAACCAATTAAATATGACTGAAGCAATCACCTACCATGAAGCTAAAAGAGGCTACTGGGAGTGTAGCTTCTGATTCACCCAAACCAGAGGTCAGTTCAGACAGCGGTCAGATGTGTGTGAAACTCCCATGTTTTCCCTCATTGAAGTTCTCCAAAGGTTAACTTACTTGGTTTCCTCTGTAGTAGAGTGGAGACGTGCTCATCTCCAAAGGTTGCTTCTTTCTGACAGTCTTCAATGTCTCCCTTAGGAAAGGGATAGAACATCCCTGGGACTTGCTGTTTTTCCCATTATCTGTAAAGGCAATCACTAAGGAGAGATGCCTGATGTTAAAACAGCTGGAGTTTAGAGGAACAAAATGCCACTGGGGGTGCTAAGTAAAAAACCAGTGTTGATTCGTTTTAATCGTGAAATCGTTTAATGTTACTGAGATACAAAAAGAAAAAGAGCTTATGCTGATGAAGTGTTTGCCAGTCACAGTGGTTTTATCTTTTTCAGCTATTTTCAGTTCCCTTTTCACACGACAGTAATATATGTTTCGCATGAAATATGTCTTGGTGATTGCCTAAAATGTGTGAACTTGGGGGGCAGGCCGAAGTAGGTATTAGCCTTACTTGTGGCCCCGAGTTGATTGCAACGCTGTTGCGAAATCTTTTTGTGATTGTGATGCAGACATGGAAATTTTGGCTGTGCCTAGCTCCAGGGACAAAAATTATGACCAGTTTAGAAGAAATACTTGTTCTTTATTTTTTAATGCAGATATTTTAAAGTGATTTGGGGTATAGCCAAAGCATTTAATTTCTCTTAAAAGAACATCCCAAAGAGGAAAATTGAAGTGTTTGGTTTCAAATAGATTAAACGTTCCATTATTTTCAGAAGACATAATTAACATTTTCAATGTTTTTCTGCATTGGTAGCTGAAACTATTTATATTAGGAAATAATTTTAGTTCCACTAAAGTTTTAGTATTTTTCAAATCTGTTTACATATCAGAAAATATCTCCAAATTATTTAGGTCTGGAGACATTTCAATAAGCAAGCACATTAATAACCACAAAAATCCATGTTGGGTTGGTAGCCTGTAAAGCACATCCAGTCAGTTGACCTGGAGCTTTAGTCCTTTTGATCTGTTTTGCTTTTCCACAGCTGTGTGTTCTGTCCCACCTTTTCATCTCTCATTTTCATAGCAGCAGTTATTGTGGCCCATTCTGTTCACAGTTCAATTTCTAGAGAAACTGGACATTTAAATGCATTTAAAACTCTGCCTTATGTTTCTGTGCCTTTTTACTGAGTAGCAATTGTATTTGATGACCTCAGTAATGCCTTATTTGTCTTTTCTCTATGTCTAAGCTGCCAAAGCTGTTGGTTAGCTTGCAGTTTCTAGGAGAGCTTAGCATTCATAACCAGGCCAGGTTCCAGGAGGTATGAAAAACCTAAGAGTTAAAGTAGAAGCTTTAGTATGCCTAAAATATTTTAGTTTTGAACTACCCTTTTTTTTGTCTGGGCTCATTTTACTTCCCACGCTATGTAGTTGAGACATATGTGCTAAAATGCCCCAGTGTGCATCAGGTCATTCACTCAAAGAGCAGGGAAGAGCCTCTTGTTTCCATCCTATCCTCTGGATGATAACCCAGGGGCTGCTTTTTCCTTAAGCAGCTGGATATAGCGGGGACTGCATGTGAGTTCTCTTCGACTGGTTTGTGGAAATCACCAGTAAAAGCCAAGGAGCATTTTGGAGATTGAAATACTTTTATAATTACTTGGAAAGACGACTTCCTGGAGTGTAGGAAGTTTTTCTCTTTTTCTCTACTGCTTTGACCACTGTTCCTTTTCCAGGATTATCATGTGGTAGATGAAGCAACCCTTGAGGAAGATGAGAGCCAGGACCCCTAACTACTGTCAGTAACAGAGAATGAAACCTCCACCACCATGCTGTTCAAACACCACCTCTGGGCCTTTGACCCAAATGACCTGGATATGACAGTAGGAAAGGAGGTTACTCAAGCAAAAGCCCAAACAAACCTGCTCTCATGTCCCTCTGTATTCCCAGATGCCCCCGATCATATCTGAGAATGACAGCTTTTTCTCACAACAGCACAATAACAGAATGTAAAGAAAAATATAGAACCATATAGCCACATTTATGATGCCCATTTCAAGGCACTATTTGCATGTCATTGATGTTTTCTTATAATGTTTTCCATCAAAGAACTGGAAAGATATAAATCTTAACATTTTATTAAGCTTGAACACAGCTTTTCAAAATTCTGCTCGTTTCTCTCTCTCTCATCTCCCACGTACAAAAAACAAATCTAGTGTGGGAGGTAAAATTTTTATTTGTCTAGTATAAGGCAGTATTTTGGTAAGAATTGTGTTTATCAAATCCAGAATGTTTTGATAATTTCAGTCTTTCTGTCTTGGAAGAGCTTCATATTAGTATCAATTGACATTAAAAGCTTAGCCAATCCAAACTGGTATTTTAAATCAGAGATTTTTCAAATGTATGTTTTGCCAAGGTTCACAAGCATAAGAATGCACACAGTTTTAGAACTCTGCATATATAGGCACCATTTGCACTGTTTCACCTTTACTTGAGGGACCTGTGGGTGAACCAGCATTGTTTAAGGTTTAGCGCACTCAGAAGTGTTTGTCCAGAATTAGATATACATTCACCATTTTTCTGCAGTTCAAATCCATGTGCAAATGGCTGAAATGCTGAAAGAAACATGGTCCCAGTCTGAATGGGAAGAACCCACAGACTTCCATGGCTGCTGCTATATTTACACAATGGGCCATATCCAGAAGAATCATTGCCCATATTTATGCTCAACAGTAGCTGCTAACGGAGAACCAGGGGGCTACAGTTTTGTTAGCGTTTTGTTGTAAGTCCCTTAATTCTTTGTAAAACTCACCCAAAGCTTATTAACAGTATATACAGATAAAGGAACTGCATCTACTTGCTCTAGGATAGGCAAAGATCTGAAAATCTGATCTTTAGCACCACTGTACAGCTCCTAAAGGTAGAACACTATCCAGACGGTATCTGAACATTTAAACACAAAGTGATGCAGGTTCTGAAATATTTATCAAATCCCTCATAGTCTTTTTTTTTTTTTTTTTTTTTTTCCCCCCAGCTTTCTTTCATTTCACATACCAGCCCTTTTAAATCCATGTATGTTTTTATAACATGTGTGAAGTTACTGTGGGTACAGCTTTCCTTGTGTCTTTTGTAGCCAGCATCCTCTCTTTGGGAAAAACACACAATGTCTGTGTCAGGACAAGACAGATCTTGTCTGTAAGTGTGATACATTGCTTACTTTCTGTTGCGTGTCTGAGTGTTTTGGTATATACCAAATATGCATAGTCATGTTATTTCAGGGGATTTCTAATTACACATGGTTAGTATGTGGATTGTGTTTTAATGTGTACAGTGGTATAAGGCATGTAATGTAGGGTGAATACCTGTGCACGTTGTTCATGAGAAGGAATGAAGGAGATTTTCCAAACAAGCACTCCCATTACAGGTGGACACAGCACGCCTTGTTACTGCATTTGGCACTGATGACACAGTCTAGTTCTTTAAAAGCCAAATATTTCCCAAATCTCTTTTCTTCATGTGCTACAGAGGCCCATCTGACTCAAATGACACCAAAATATTCACCGATGACCTGAGGCTGGAAAATGTAAGTATTGGGCAAGAATTTTACTTGGCATGTTAGAAATTTCCCCTTCTTCTGCCTTTCTTTGCAAAGTTGATCACACCCATGCTTGAGGTTTGGATTGCACAGTTCAAAAGATGGACATGACTGATCTTGGAAACATGCAAATAGTGCTGGCAAGAGTAGGACTAAAGAGGGAATGGAAGGTTTGCTGTGTGGAGGATAAAGGGCTTATTTCTTAGGAAAATCTGTAAGATGTTGCCTTTTCCCTTGACTAGAGTTTAGGGAGCAAAACATGGACTGTTGTGCTACTGAATTGCAATACAATGAATATCTTGGGCAGATATGTATACAGGTCCCATCCAGATAGACCCATATAAAAATATCTATGATATACTGAAGCTATTTACTGCTTCCTGTCTTAGTTTCATGGGGATTACACAATCTGACAGGAAAAAAAAGAAATAATAGCTATACATTTAAATGCTCTGTGACAAGCCTGGCTAAGAGCTCAGCACATGCAATACACAACTACAATGTGTGCTGTCTCCAGTATTAACTTAGCCAGCATCTCAGTGTCAGGTGTTATCAGGAGAGCTGGAGCCACCCCTTAGCATCACCTCATGATACATGAGCCATCCTTGTCAAATGGAGTTCAAAAGTGCCAACCCAGTGTGGTATTGCATTATCACCTTCCTTTTTTAAACAGCATCAGCCCACACTGCCAGCACTCACTCAAGATGCAGCAGAATCTTCTGATCAGTGTGGGCAATATTCCATAATAAAGAGGGGCACTATTTTTATGTGAAGATGTGTGGGCTTAGTGCTATCATGTGTTGTGCGTGTGACTCCAGAAAACTAGCAATTAAAAATGTCAATTGAACTGGGTGGATTTGTCCTATGCTTGGTTTGTGTTACAATAGGCAAACTAGTGATGCAACTCCCTATTGGGGGAAAAAAAAAAAAAGCCAACAAAAAAAACCAAACCACAAAACCAGAAAAAAATCTGAAAGAATATAAGACCTGGTGGAGCTGACAAATGTGTTTTCCCTTCACCAGAATACAGTTTCATCTTCCTGACCCTTGAATGCTCTCACCCATTGCAAACAAAATCCAAGCAGTCACTTCCAAAAATGCACCATTCTTCCTGCCTCCTCCAGTTCTGTGTCTTGTTCTCCTTGCACTGCCTCCCTTTGGCTTCTCCAATTCCCTGTGCACATTACTGAGTTGCCAGGAGAACCTTCAGTTGACCTGTGTGCATTTCTTTTCCAGTTTGCTCTTCCAGTTGAAGAAACCAAGTATGCCTATACCTTTATCCTGCTGACCGTGGTCAAGCAGAAACACTGTATCTCGAAGGTAAATTTTAGGCTGCCTTACAGGGGAAAAACAGAGCAGGACAGACTTGCTCCTTCAGTCACACGTAGAAGTCTCTCTTTTACAGCATTTTAGTATAAATCTGGGAGCAAATTTATAAAAATTTATCCTAATTTTGGTAGTCCTTCAAAGCCACTGGGATGAGCCAGGTAATTTGTCTTGCTTGTGTCAAGATAAGCTCTGTCATGTTTCTAGCTTTGAAAGAACCTTTGTCTTTATGTACATCACATCTGAAGAAACCTTGCTACTGGTCATGCTACTATGCTCAGCATAGTGAGCTCATGTTACCTATTGTTATCTTTGAAAGCAAATGGATCCTCCAGAACTTGCTGCATTGAAAGGACTTTTCCTTTGTCCTTGGAGATTAATAAGAATATTTGTATAAAAGGCAAAACTAACATTTTTGCTGTCCTGTTTTCGAGAATAAATATGCAAAAGTGAAGAGCGAAGAAAAGAAACAGGAACTTTCCAAAGCAGACCTAGCTTACTTCTCAAATTAAGATAACTTTTCTTCAGGGTCAAGCAACCCTTTTGGGGATTTTGAAGGTTTAAAAACAGCAATGGCATATGGCAGAATTTCATAAGAAAGACTTTGCATGGACTGGAAAAAAGACTTTAACAGGTGATCCTACAGACCAAACTCAGGAGTTTTAGTCAGTTCTTGTGGTAACATCAGGATATTGAGCCTGATCTCAACAGTGCTGGTGACAATTTCAGTGATTAATGAACAGATACTAATTATTTGTGGTGTTTATTTTAAACTATCTTGATTATAGTACTTTTGACACAACTAAGGGAGCAGTGAATTATAGTGAACCTGAGATCAAGATCCTTTGTCTTGCTTTGCAGCCAATAAAATGGTGTATGAGGTAAGCTATTTATATTTCTATTCTGGAATCACACTGCCCAGCATAACAGGTCAAACAGACACCCCTATGATTCCTATTAAGGGGAGGTGCTTTAAAGAAAGATGCAAATCCTTTCTGGAAAAAGTGGCCTCTGCTGGAAGTATACTGAAATGATTAGATAAACCATCATCTAGTTTACCACCTATTTTGCAAATCAGATATCCTTTTACCTAAGATATAGTTAACTGCTTTTTCTGGTTGCCTGGGAAAGAAATATTTTAGGGTTGACAGAAACATTTTTTGGACTCTCTTATTTACAGTTTGAACCTGTAATAACACCCCACAACATACCCTTGGTTCATCATATTATTGTTTATGCTGGTGGCAACGCCAGTGTTTTACCTAGTGACACAGATGATTGCTATGGGCCCAATATAGATTTTGCCCTGTGCTCTCAGATGCTTGTGGGCTGAGCTGCTGGAGGAGAGGTGAGTCTGCAGGGCCCAATCCCTTCCCCACTTCTCATTATGAACAGTAATACCCTTGTATTCAGCTTGTCAATACCCCACAGTCCTGCTGGGCCAACCAAACCAGGGATGTTTCCTCATACTGTCCCTACTCAGCTCTGCTTCTGCTGCACCAGGTGATGCTGGTGATTTCTACATAGCTGTCAATATTCTCTCTGTGTGTGTATATTATTATCATATATGCATTACACAGTTACTATATCTCACATACTAAGGCTTTCATTCTGACCTTTTGACAGTGTTGCCATTAATTTCACAAAATTCTCCTCATGCTAGTCTCTCTTGAAGAGAAAGATGTGCACTTTCTGCCTTTTTTTTTTTTTTTCTTTTCTATTGGCTCTACCTGTTTTTCAGTAGATGCTGAAACCAGTGCTTCTGATTGAGTGACGTAGTTAGAAGTCAGTGCTGCACAAATTTTAGTATCTGTCTTGTGCTTTTCTCACCCCAAAACCAGAGGCACGCACATGCAGTATAGAGACTACACTCACACAGAAAATAGTTAGGAACACAGTTTAATATGATAGGCTATCATATTTGGTCAGAAAAACATGCTGACCAGCAGTCTGCTTAAGTGTAACTGGACTCTCATCTTCTCTCCATTTTCCCATATTTTTTTCTCTCATTCCCTAATGTTGACCTCTTCCCTAAGCAGGCAATAATAAATTTTGCACATTCCCACAATCCACATAGAATATCCCATGCACAATTCCACCCCCCCTTTCAAATATCCCATAGGTTTTGTCCCTCTTCTGAGCCCTGCAGTAATCTTGGTTTAATTCTCTTCATTGTGTTTCAAAGATTTTCAAGCTTTTGACTTGATGAATAGGCCTAAAACATAGTGCTGTGCTCTGGCTGCCAGGCTCTGACCTACTTCATTTTGAACTGCAGATGAACAGGATGCTGGTTCCAGATCTGCATGTCTTTGCCTGCTTGCTTCACACCCGTCTGGCAGAGGAGTGAAAGCTGCTCAGTACCAGTAACAAAACGAAACTCACAGTATTGCTGTCCAGGCCAGAGGATGAGTCCTTGCCTCTTGGGCTACAGTAGAATGAGAGTGATGTTCTAGGGTTAGTCTCCAGCTGTCTGTCAGTCCAGAAGCCTCTGCAGTGTCTGAATTGTAGTGCAAAGAACTAGCTCCCAGGGAAAGAAGGGCCAACTCAGCAGAGAGTAAGAGACCACTATGCCTCCTTTTAAATTAAAGAGGTCCAGGCAGGGAGCACAAGCACTGGACTGCTGCTATTCCACACTAGTCCACTGCTAGATGGTGACCTTCAGTAGCTTGCTCCCCAGACTCACCCCGAGGCTACACAGGCAGAGTTCTGGGGACTGCATGTACCACTTCCCATGGGCTGCATGGGCAAAATTACACTGGGGTTGGGCTCCTCCACCATCTTTCCACACTAAAAACTTCAGTCCCCCCTCTGCACTCTCTGATCACACCCCAGCCCTTGAAGCACGAATTCTTAGTTTCAAGCTATGAAAATAGCCAGCTGTGGTCTGCAGCATAGCATTTGAACTCTACTTCAGCCACTTAGAATTTGAAAACAAAACCCAGAACTGAAAATTAATTGTGCTTGAGGCCAAAGAGGCATCTCAAGGCTCTAAGTGCATGGTAGTATAGATACAATGTCTATCTCCTTAGGCTGCTAATTCCAGAATAACTCAACACGAACCAAGCATCATGCTACAGACAGTTACAGGGAGACAGACACTTAGTCCGTGCTAGTGACCCAGAGAACAATCCACTATCTTATGATATTTAGAAATAAGGATGTAGCCTTAGGTAAAAATAAGGATGGCACTCTAATCTTAGAGTATCACTGTGACATCTTCATAATCAAGTTCCTTGCCTTGGAGGTAAATTAGGGAAAAACATCTCTTAATCTGAGAAATTATTAAAATCCCATCTTCGTCTTCTTTCTCAGAGTTTCTCTGCTGTCAGAGGGGAGAGCTATGGGGTGACTTTCTCTGAGATGGCAGGATACACATCCAGACAGCAAGAAAACTGGCTAAAACACACCCAAAACTTGCAGTGTTATGTCAGAGTCTTGTAGTTCCCAACTTAAAAGCAGATCATGTAATTTTATTCTTCCTTCTTTCCTTCTATACCTGGGAACTCCAGAGGAATGAGAGTGGTCTAATCAGACACAGTGGTATTCCAGAACAGGCTGCCTGTCACAATACTTCTGGACACCTCTTAGTGTCAGGTTAGAGGGCCACTGCAAATTTTCGTTTGACTGCAGTTTGAAATTCTGAATTACCAACCACCAAAGAAATGTCTTCACTTCCTCTTCTTTTTCTCACACAGCTGATGTTTCCATGGCTTACCCTGGCCTTTGAGTATGAGTAGTGAGGGACAGGATACTAGAACAGACCACTGGCCCACTGAAGAAGTCTCTGAAATTACCACTGGTAGTGGGGTATTCCAGATTAGATGGCCCTGAATATGAGAGGGTATTACATAACAGAAAATTGTCTCCCTTTGGAAGAAATAGGTTCAATGGGCATTTGGCATTTATTTAATTTTCATAAGAAATACTTCCTAGTATAGTCTGCTCAAAATCAGAAAAGCAACATACTGTAGTGCATTAAAGACAGGAAGACAGTAATCTCTTCAATAGCTGCTGCTTAATTATTAAATCCACTATTAAATTATTAGATTGTTCATAGATGGGCTACTATTTGTATTTGCTCACTAGCATTTCAGTAATCATTATCTAGTCTCAAGCTAATTACATATTCCCTGTACTTAGATCAGCATAGAAAACTAGGCTCTGTACTTATTAAATAATGTAACTGATCCTAAAATTGGTCCGTCATATCCATCAATGACTGCATGGCAGGGAATTTACCTGCTTATTGACAGGTAATAATAAGGCAATGACTTGGTGTTTACTGAAAAACACTGCCATACAGCAATCCTATCAATTCCAGTTTTACAAAAGCTAAGCCATCTGCTCTTTTCTTTTATTTTTCCCCAGTGTATTCATGAGAATTGAAAGAGAAAAATTGATGATAGTTACGTTCTATGTCACCATACTGATTCTTCCAAATTGCAAATTTCACATAGGTATTGCTCAACAAATTCTCTCCCCACATTCCCCAAGGCAGAGCCCCTGCTTATTTTAACAATACCCTCAAACTTTAAAAGCATCACAAAAAAGAGTGATGAGGAGTGTAACTACTTGTGCAGAATGGATTCCTTCCTCATTGGACTGATGAACATTTCCTAGCTAGTAATTATCTTGGCTAAAACTGAATCATGGACAGAAAAAATAATAAATCACCTTGAAGGCAAACTCATGAAAAGAATCCATGAGATTCCAAGATAATAATCCCAACACTCAGAGCTGTTTCCTGAGTAAAATATACTTTACTAAAATCACTGTACTATGCTTAGTAACATGATCTTAAATGTTCTCACTAAACATCTTCCTTTTCAAATTCCCCTGGGAATATACCATATTCCTTCCCACTCACAGTGTAGCCAAATCACAGCAAGGTTGACAGTACTGAGACATTCATCCTCACTTGTATTTAATTAGGGCAAGAGGTTTTAAAATAAAATTAATAGAATAGTTCCAGTTGGAAGGGACCTACAATGATCATCTAGTCCAACTGCCTGACCACTTCAGGGCTCACCAAAAGTTAAAGTGTGCTGTTAAGGGCATTGCCCCTATGCCTCTTAAACATTCACAGGTCTGGGGCAATGACCACCTCTCTAGGAAGCCTGTTCTGGTGTTTGACCACCCTCCCAGTAAAGAAATGTTTCCAAATAACCAGTCTAAACCTCCCCAATGCAGCTTTGAACCATTCCCATGTGTCCTATTACTGGGTACCAGGGAGAAGAGCTCAGCCAGCACCTCCCTCTGCACTTCCCCTCCTTGGGAAGCTGTAGAGAGCAATGAGGTCACCCCTCAGCCTTCAAACGAAACAAACCCAGAGTCTTTAGCCACTCCTCAGAGGACATTCCTTCCAGTTCTATCAGTAGCTTTGTTATCGTCCTCTCAATACATTCAAAGACCTTCATATCCTTCTTAAATTGTGGAGCCCTCAGCTGGTTTTAGCTCGATAAATGTTACTTTCCTCATAGTAGCTAGTATGAAGGTATGTTTTGGATTTGTGATGAAAACAGTGTTGATGAAACAGGGAAGTTTTCATTATTGCTGATCTGTGCTTACACAGAGTCAAGGCCTTTTCTGCTTCTCACCCCACCAGTGAGTAATCTGGGGGTACATAAGAAGTTAGGAGGGGACACAGATGGGACAGCTGATTCCAACTCACCAGAGGGATATTCCATACCAGATTACATCAGCCATCAGAGCAAAAACTATATCTGGCATTTCCAATTAGAGATAGGATATTTTCTCTAACGATGATTCACAGCACAACGTCCACATAGCAGCCACTTCCTGCTCTGTGAAAGCATTAGTCAAAAGGGAATGAAAAACTTGCAAAGTCTAGGGCTTGCTTTGTTTAGACTAACCTATTCTAGTTGCTACCTTTGCATATTAAGCACCCTTCACCCTGACCAAAACAGGCTGGACCAATCCCACTTCATGATTCCCTATTTGCCAGCACAAATTACCTACAGAGGGGAAAAACGTGTTTCTGAGCTGCACAAAACCCACATTCCTTATGACACAATGAGTCAGCTTGGTTCTGGTTTAGAATAGCTACAGACCAGTCAGAATCCAGAGTGTGGCAGAGTCCTGTTTAAGCAGCATTGAATACGTTTCCCTATAGATCAGGGGCAAATATATCACACTCTTGAGAGCCCTGCCTTCAGGACTCTGCGGGGCTGCTCCTGGTGATATGCCATGGGTCCACCTTGAAAGTTTCACTCTACTTCTTGGGGCTGATTTATGAATCTTAGGAGTTCTCTTCTTTCCATTTCATGTAATAAAACTTGTCTTTTCAAAATACAAAGGCAGGGCGTGGGGCAGAATGTCAAGATTTGGAAACTCAAAATAGTACTAATGCCAGAAGCAGTTCCTGACAAAGACAGTCACATCAAATCCATGACTTTACATTTAACGTGCGACTATTGGAAGATCAGTAGGCTGCCCTTCTCATCATAAGTTTCTGTTCGACAGGAAGATGAAAAAACTTCCTCCTGAATGTTAGAGAGGGGAGGGAGCTATGAGTCATCCCCAGTCCAGAGTACCATTTTAAAAACAGCCGTTAGAGGGGAAATAAGAGAAGGGGGAGCAAGAATGTCAGAAAATCTTGTTTATGCTGATTTGAACTTGACTGAATCAACCAAGCCCAGACTAGTGAAGATCACCGATGTCCAAGGTAGGTTAATCATTCCGCACTGAGCTTTCTTTGTATTCTTCAGCCTCCCTCCCACATATTTTGAAAGAGTGCTGTTGAGCACCCAAGCACCAAAGAGGACAAAGGAAATTTGGGGTCCAGTGCTGTCAAAAGTGCACAGATAGGGTGTCCATGTAGTTTTTTTACCAAAAAAAGGGGATTGTTGTAAGGTCTACTTTTCAATTGTCAAGTTGCAATTGTGAAGGAGTTTCTTGTGTGATACTGAATAGCTTATATAAATTTAGGAGATCACTCCACAGCTGAATGGCAACTGGTCCTGAACCAGGTGTGTTCTCATGCAGCAGACTCAGATTCCTGCAGCAAACTGACCAGGACACTAAGTGCTTTATATTCCTGTTGTTCAAAGCAGTCTCACACGTAGCATGTTTCTGCTTGTTTCAGTTTTTTTTACTTCTGTTTTTGTCTGTACAAACTACTTGTTTAATAAATCAAGTATAAAATGTTTCATGGACAGATTTAGTTTCATTTAGTATAAATGTCTTTGCAGATTTCTAACTTAAAATGTCTCTTTCTGTATCTTTCTGCACTACAAATCTTTACATAAACTTTTGCTCTGTTTTTGTTACATCTGCATAAAGTTACATCCTAAAATAAAAGACTTCATGCACCTTGTGTTCCATTTTCCATTTTCTTCCCTTTCTTTTTACTATCTCTTTGACAGGAGGAGTAGTTTCTATTTCTTTCTACCCTGTGCTGCATCTATTTTTGGCTGGAGTTTTTAATGCCCCAAGGAACAGTGTTTCTATCACCTCTTTCAACTGATTGCTGCACAGCTAATCTGACAGGCAACCACAGTAGATGCTACTTGACTAAAAGATCCATTTGCCTTATAATTTAATTCATGTACTCCTATTTAGTTTTTATACAGTTTTAATAACTTTTTTATGTTTCTCTCCTTGCCTCTTTCTGGGAAGTCCCTATCAGCTCTTCCGTATGTTCACCTCATTTGTGCACAGAATTTCCTAGTAATGATGTGTATCTTACAGAAAAGAGCTCAAACACTGGCTTTTGTCTTCTTTGTTTTTTCCTCCAGTTTGCTATTCTCTGTTTGATAGGGGATTCACTGGATCAAATGCAGTGTTCACAAAGGAATAAAATTAATTCCATTAGGCAGAAAAATGCACTTAAACTCCTGGAAGACATTAGCTCTGTACAGTGATAGAAACAAAGGGGCTCAATGCTGTGCATCATGATGACTTTGAATGTTTTATAAAATTGCAACATTGTATTTCTTACTTTCTACACCCATTTTACATGTCCCTGCCCTTCCTTCCTTCCCCAGATGTGTTTGTATTTGTTATCTTCAGATGTTAGAGTAGATTTCACTTCTCTCACCATCTTACCGTTAACTAGTAAACCCTTCAAATTCATCATCATCTGGAGTCTTCAGGCCTGCTTCAATGTTGTACCCCTTCCCACCACTCACATGCAGATGTGAATTGAGTAAGACAATTAGACAACCTTAGACATTTTTCTCCACTTCTGTTTAGACTTAAAATGTGTATGTCTGTGTCTCCTCTGTTATTACCTGCATCGAGCATAAACCAGACCTGTTTCTGCCCATAGCGAGTCCTCTAAGGTGTGAATGCAATGGACAAAAAAGATATTTTTTCAGGCATAGTTAAACACAGTCACATAAATCAGCTGCTGTCATGTGTTTAGCATTTCTCATAATTTCAGTTGTTTTTGTTCCATTTAAGTTGTTTCTCAGCTTTCTCTGTTCTTTATTATTTTTGCCTCTTTTTAGGATCTACATATGCAGAAGTGAAAGTGGAGTCCCTAGACACAAATGCTGCAGCTAGCTACATATCGTCTGGTGAGTTTAGCTGCCTGCTAAAATAATATGAATTTAAAAGAATGAGAAGGGAGGAGGCCATTCTTTATTTTCCAAAAACACAGTGAGATAAAACTGTATGGGAGAAGGGAAGATACAGCTGTCTGCTTCACATAGCCAGAGCAGGGGGCAGTTGATATATAACTAAGTGCCTGTTGGCTTCACTGGTATAGGAACACAAGGATATTTTGGGCCACCTAGCCTAGCCTTCTGTCTCCAACAATGGGCATAAGTGAGCAACTAGAGATGATAAGAAGAGAGTGGGCAAATATGACACCTTCCTGTAATACTTTCAAATGCATGTGTCTATTCAGGGACTTCTTGAGACAGATGTGTTTCTATTTATGAACCCTTGGTGGATTTGTCTTCTACAAACTTGCCTAACTTCCCCCAAGTTCTATACACAGCCCTGATTATATAACAGCCTTTGATGAAGGGATCCACAGTTCTTTATAACATCACACAAAGAAACAGATGCATTTTTTAACTCTGAAGTGACCACCTATTATTTTCAGCTGGTGTTCTCTGAAAGAGATAGTAAGCAGCCAAACATGATCCAAGGTCTCCATGACATGTAGGATTTTATATGCCTCTGACATAGCTTCTTCTTAGTCATCACTTATCCGTAGTGCAGAAGCCTAGTCTACACCATCATTTATTTCTTCCCTTCTCTGAACATTTCCCTGTATGCTTTTTGAACTAAGGGTAGCAGAACTGCATGCACCAGTCTTCAAACAGCATCCACCATGTTTGTGGTTTTGGACAACCAGCTCAAGCTGACACTGCTTGAACAGGGAAGTTGAACCAGGTGACCTGAAAAGATTGCTTCCAATCTAAATGATTCTGTGACTGTGTGGTCAGGACAGCAGACCTGAAGTTCACAGATCTCCTCTAGAAATTTATTTATTTGTTTATTTATTTATTTTTATAATTCACGTTAGATGTGTTACCTTCTAGTCTCTGGGTGCAAAGATATCTTTAAGAGCAGGATTACCCACCATCACTCTATTTTTTTCTTGTGTAGTCTAGTACTATGATGACTCTTCCTTTTAATTGCTTCCTCATATGCATAGTGCCTTGGGATGCTGTTCAGTTACCTAACCACAGGTGTCTAGAGCCATCTCGGAAGCATCAAGACATTCAGTCAGTCTTCACCATGCAAAGCTGGAAGGCCACAGATTCTTGAGGGTCCAGTTCTGTGCAGTTATCTGATACTTGGAGCTTATCTCAGATGGCAGAAGCCACTCATTTTCAGGTACCTGATGTCTGAGTGTTTTAGTCTAGGGTGGGGACATTCCAGGTCTTCCCATCTTCTAGTATATGTGTAGAAGCAGGTGTTCCATAGTTGTTGTTTGCTTCTTAATGCTTTAGTTAAACGACAGTCAGTTTTGTATTTTCTGCTTTCTACACTCTGACCTTTCCTTTTCCTCAGGACACAGTGGTTTTGAAGTCACACATAATGATAACATCAGCCTACACATTTCTTTACCCTATGTCATCTTCCCTTTCCTCATTTTAAGAGTTACCTACAACCTCCAGCCCCTGCCAGATTGCTCTTACTATTTTTAAAAGTTACTTAAAACCTTCTAGATGTCAAGTCTAGCAGCTTGGCTCCCTTGTAATTAAGATGAAATCTGTTCCTCCAGAATGTTTGGACATTCTGCACCAGATGTGTCCCAAATTCCAGAAGAATCAGAAATCTGGATCCTTACCCCATCTTTTCAGACAGGTGCTGAAATGCTGCCTTTTTATTTCTCCCTCTAGTCCTGCATAGGGTATTGGGACCATTTCCGGAATTGTCACCTTAGGATTCCTGGTCACCAACTACCTTCCTACAAGCTTCCATTTTGCCACTGAAACTTTTCTCCACCCTCTCCAGTCTTGCTGGTAACCCCATGGGCTAGTGTATCAGTAGATAGTTTGCACCTATCAAATAGATTTGTTGATTAGTGCAATCAACACATTTTCAGGGTGCAACCATTTCCTGACCAAACCTCATCAAGCAGAAAACCTCACAGCACAGAGTTCTTCTTGAGTGACACCTTCTTTCAAAAACTGCTTTAAAATCAGTCCAGTTTAATACTATACTAAGTATGACAACTTCATAGCATTTTGGTAATTCAAATCGTAATACACAAATAGGTGTGAAAATGAGATTACAACCCAAAGCAGCTATTGATTGCAGTTAGTATGAAGATTCAGGATGGCTTACTCATTTATCTAGAACTGTTTACTACACAGAGCAGGGGTAATAGCAGCAAAATGCTCAATTTGTTTTTCAGATCCTGGTTGTCACACAGACACCATAAACTTCAAAGATAGCAGAAAGGGTAAGTAAATACTCAAGCAAATATGTGAAGCAGGAAGAGATGGAAAGCTCTCCTTCATCTTTTAATTCAGTGTCTGATGAGTCCAGTTGGCCACTGAATGTATTATTTGTCCCCTCTTGGACCTGCTTGTGCTCTCTAGCACACAGCTGTATCCTCTGAGTTGGCAGGCTAATGAATGCCATAAGAATCCCCTTGAAGTAAATCCTGAACAAAAGTCCACGAAAAACAGTCAAACAGAAAGAGGAGACAATTCAACTCCTCTGAAATATTTGTTTTGTTGAGGAGTATAACATGGCAGGACTGTTATCTGGTAGGTCGACTGAGGTTTGCCTTCATAGTGCTTTGAAAGGGCAGCACTTTAGGATCAAGCACTTTAGTGTCAAGTAAAGCAGAATTAACAAAGTATTCTAGGCAATGGCAGAAGGCTTCAGGTTGAATGTCTGTGATGGAAAAAAACATGTCCCCAGCGTATCTATGACAAGAACAACAAACATCTGAAGTGACAGCACTGAATGACTGCCTAACTGGAAAGAGCTGTCTCACTGTGAGCTTGAAAAGGGTACCTTTGAGTGAAGAGGAAGGGTTCCTTTCCCGGTTGTTCCTCTAATCTTTTTCCCTGTCTATCTGTAGGTAAAAGCTATTGCTCCAGAACATGTGTTGCTGTCTTGGTTGCTGTGATAATCCTCCTACTGGTCATAGCAGTGTGTCTGATACTCATGTGTAAGTCCCACTAAAAATGTAATAACTTCAACTAATTTGTGACTCTCACCCACTGACTGACATTTAAGTCATGATGTCCAAACCCAGTAGCAACAGAAGCATAGTTTGAAGGCATAGGACAGTATCTTTTAGCCAACTGTGGCTGTAAGAGGAAATCCATGAAAGACTTGAGTGGTTCAACAATTTAAAATTCCAAATGAAAAATGCTTTTTCTTCTCTTCCAAACATGTGGTTGCTTCTTCAAACTTCTCAGCCATCAGCTTCATTATTTCCACCACAAGTATCTGGTTTAATACCCAATAAAATATAATGCATATTTTATCATGTGTATCTCTGTATACAGATTTGGATGTAATTCTGTATACCAGACCTTTAAGAACCCCTGTTTTCAAATGTTCAGACATACACCTTTCACTGTTGGTGGTGGGTTTTTTTTTTAGTGTTATCTAAGACTCAACTTCTACATGAATATATTGTAAGGGAATCCCTAAAAGGAATGGGGCAAATCATACAATTTAGTCTCCACAAAATTAGATTGTTATTGATCAACTTTGAACTCTAAATGTAAAAATGCTATTATACATTGTCAGCATCTGGTTTTAGGTGCTACAGTGACAATTTTTTTCTCACATCTTCAAAAGTCTAGTTATCAGGAAGGAAATGTAGGTTAGTAGGACTCCCCTATGCAGTGTGCTTTTGAAGTCTATACTGGCTTTTACAATTCATCTTTCAACAATTTGTAAATCAGTAGTTCAACTGTTTTGCACCAGGTGACACCAGCTTATTATGATCCTAGTTAAAAAGGGGGACTTAGACTGTAAAGTATTATTTAAAATGCTATTTATTAGACCTAATGATATAAAGGCAGAGAGGACAATATTCTTTTCAGATGCTGGGAAGCCTGAGCAAAATTACAGAATTTGGTCTAGTGGCTCAGTTTTCTGGAGAAGTAAGCATAGTAATTTCCCCAAATAATACTGTTTTTTCATACTTATTTCCTTTTGTCACTCACTGTCTAGCTCCAGGCTTATGGAAGGAGCTGATTAATCCTTAGGACTAAAACTGAGATCCATTTATGTCACTGCTCAGTTTGGTGTCTCTAGTGGTTCCAGAATGCCTTTTAGGGAGGGGCAGGGGGGGAGGTAGGGTGAGTGGGGGTGGGTGTTAGGAAGAAAAACAAGCAAACAAAAAATCTGACATCTCCAACCTTATCCCACACACTCACAGGATGAGCTCTCAAGGCCAGAGACGTTTCACATTTTCATCTTCTTTGAAAGTAGTGCTCAGTCAGCACTGCATTGCTGTTTCAGAGGGAGAACTGATTATTCACTCATGCTAGTGAAGAGGAGCCCGTGGCTAGGTGAACAGACATGTCATACCCTTTGGTATGACAGCATAGTAGTGAGCTTGATGGACCAAGTGTGTGTACTACTTGTCAAACACCACTCCATTCTTAGCATTTTAACTAAGTGCAATTCCCTTTTGCTATTTAGGAGCTGCTGGATAATGAACAAAACTGTATCACACAGTGCCTGTCTCTGTGAGTCATATCACCCTTTCCAGGTCCCATTCTCTGTTCCTGCCAGTACCCTGCCTGGCAATGGAGAGAAATGTTTGTTCTTTCAATAGCATCACCACTGCTGTATTTTGCAACAGGCAGATAAGAGATTTCACAACTGAAAGCTGCTTTTTGCCCTGACCATTTCTCTTTAACATCTGAGAAAAGAATTAAAAGGCTGGATGATATCTATGATTTTACTTCTCTGATTCATGTCTAGTGACTCCTGGGCTGGTATTACGTACAGGGACCAGCAAGAATCCCCCACAGCAGTCTGGTGAAAATTATAAGAACCACACAGGTACTTTTCTGATTGTAACTTACCCTTAGCTTTTGTAATAGGATCTTTTTGTTACTGTGAATATGATTTTTAATACACCTGTCCTTCCCTCCTGCAGCCTGCCCCCAAAGCTGGGAAAAATATGGGAGAAAATGCTACTACTTTTCTCCAATGGCAAAAATAACTGACTGGAACAGCTCCCGTCAAGAATGCAATAGCATGGATTCAGACCTGGTGATCATTGACAACAAGGAAGAACTGGTAAGATGTAAATTCATGGGGCTGCTTCTAGGGTTGCTTGACCTGTATGCCAAAGGGCTGATGAGTTACACTTGTGTCTTCTCATGCTAGATGCCTTTGGGGGTCTATAATCTATTGCTAGCCATATACACCAGGCACCTCTGTATGGTAGTAAACACCTTCACAGCAAGATGCATCTTGGTGCTTGAAGTCTTGCATCTGGAAGCTTCTGTCCCCGGGCATGCTCCCACGGGAAAGAGCAAACTGTCTGTCTAGCCGATGTGTATTTTAAAGAAATGGAACAAGCAAACCAAGGCCAAGGAAGTCAGACACTTATTTATGAGAGCCATTACTTTGATGAAAACTGAAAAGGCTTTCCCATCACAATCAGAATAGGAGAGTGTCTCCAGGTATTGAGTCACACCTGGCTAAATACAATGTATAGCTTTAATGGTATCACAGGTATATTATTCTATTTAGTCTATTCCTAAGAAGCCCCAGAAAGAGAGATGAGATGAGATCAAATGAAAATGGAAAAAATCAGCCTCTGAATTTGTGGAAAGAGAATAGTGTGGCTGGAGGCACACAGTACTTTCTGTGTTGGCTAGTTAGCACTAAGCTTTCTGTGTACCTCTGGTGAAGAAAATGTAATTTTAATGTATTGCCATTGTTTGTTTCATTTCTAGAATTATCTTACTTCACGATCAGAAGTTCATTACTACTTACTTGGTCTCATATACTATCCAAATGAGTTTAAATGGAAGTGGATTAACAATGCAACACAAGACACCAACATGTAAGCTTATTCCATCAATTCACTGTGAGGCAACATCTGAAAAGAGAAAAAGATAAAACACACAAACCCAGAACCAACAACAGGGAGTACAAGCAAGATCAGGGACTGAAATTTGTAGCAGCTCAATTCTTTGAGATTCCTGTGACAAGTCAAAGGGAGCCTGTAAGTCATGTGGGAACACAGGCATGTCACATCAGGATGGCAAGAGAGAACAAAGATGTAGTTCTGTCAGGGAAAGAGGAATCTGACTAGATTTCAGTGAAATCTGACTAGAGTTGAGTGAAGAAAGGATATACCAGGCAGGGACAATTTCAGCAGCATTGAATGGAGGCTACTAAAGGGGAGGGTCTCTGGATAGGAAAGCATAGCACATATATATACTTTTGTGGGGGTCTGGGGAAGAAAATTAAGGAATGGGAGGGAGACTCCAACAAGGCAGCTTCTAATCATACTGAGAATAATATAGTTTAACAGCAAGGGTGGGTGCCACTGTCTTTTATAAAAGTGATACTGACTGCATTGCATCCAGCTAGGTCAGGAATGCAACTAAATCTGACTTTCTTTCCCCATTCAGGTTTAAAATAGAAGGAAACTTCAGTGACTATTTGTGTGCTGTCATTGGACGATGCAAAGTACAATCTACGTCTTGCAGGGGATCCTCAACTACAAAAAATATGTGTGAAAAAGCTGCAAGTATTAAAGAAAGGTGGAAGGAGAGCTAAAACCATGTGGTCCAGGCAGGAAGGTCATCCCCAGCTCCATATAGGAATGGTGGATGGGATTTGTCTCATTTGTGTTTAGGTGTCTAAATATCTAGTCAAAGGGACTCTTACAGGCTCCCTCTGGTCACCTTGCTAGCTTTAGCACATTCTTTCCCAAGATGAGTGTCCAAGACTGGATGGATCCCCCTGTAAAAGAAGCCTGCCTTTTCCCACATTAGGAGGCTGGGTGACTTGCCCATAGCAGATGCC
Source organism: Megaceryle maxima (assembly GCA_024605025.1). NCBI lineage: Eukaryota > Metazoa > Chordata > Aves > Coraciiformes > Cerylidae > Megaceryle > Megaceryle maxima. Next base: position 55,623 of record JANHGN010015109.1, on the reverse strand, counting down.
TGACTTTCAGGCAGCCACTGATAGGTGTGATCATGAACAGATCCTACCTCTCATAGACACATGCATATCCACCCATACCCTGCTTATGTACAAGGAGACGCTTCAAAGCCTTGCCATGCACTGGTCTTTCCTGCACCCACAAGTGAAGGTTAACATACATTTATACTCTGGATCCTGTAGAAAAGTGCAACCATACTCATTGCTGTGTGTCACAGATATGATTGACAGGAAAAAGTCAAATGTGTGTGCATAAACCTTGTTCTGTAAAAGACTGTCTATGTTAAAAAACCACACTGGACACCAGACCCTGTGGGGCTAAAATGTCATTCACTGAAAAGGAAATGATCCTACACCACTGCTCTGTGCATAAAATCACCACTAGTCCTGTGTGGGTCAGGGAAAGTATATCACATTTATTCTTAGCCGGGGTGGGGAAGGGCATAGGATGAAGAGCAGCAGAGATCACCAAAGCCTGGAAAACAGAACCACAATAATAGCTTGGACAAACAGAGAATAGTCAAATCAAAACCACAGTTACCTGCAAAGAAGCTGGTGAGAAGTATGAGAATGACCTACAGAGAATGACAACAGAAGTGGACTGTCTTGTTTTTCTTGGATACTGATCAAAGAAGAAAAGCATGCACGAAGGGTTTTCCTGCACAGAAAAGATAGAGCCAACACCAGGTGGTACTAGCAGAGCAGAGATGTGACCAGGAAATAGCAAATATTACCAAAGCTCTTCCATTGTGCTTCGCCAGCTCTTGGGACCCCAGGCCCTTTGTGACTCTGAGGATTATCATTCTTACCATCTCCTCTGAGGCAGAATCATTGCTACTTAAAGTAATGCCATTCATGACTCTCCTTCATCTGCAGGATGGAGAAAGCTCTGTGACTTCTTTGATGAAATGACAGGGTTTTCATGCTTTCTCATTGGAAAAAATTAATTTGTTTTCCTAATAAAAAAAATATACTCACAATGTCATGGCCAATGGTAGGGAAATCAAAATCATACAGGAAAAACTCTCTCATTCTGACTTGAAAGCACATTTTAATGTCCCTCAGACAATCAATACTGCTCACTGCCCTCATTCATCAATAATATTTTGAAACATATTTGTAGTTCCCCTACTGACTTCTAATCCCTAAATAAAAAAGTAAGACTATGTAGCTGTGACAGCATAATACCCATGGCAGAAACCAGAATATAAGCTGTTATTTCAGAAGGAAGCTGTACTGGAGGGGCTACTTGTTTGTACTCATTGTTAACAGCTGGACTTGATGATCCTGAAGGACTCTTCCAACCAGAATGATTCTCTAATTCTACTGGAAGGGGTGGAAGAGTGCTCTGCATTGTGTTACCGAGGGCTGCCCCATTATTTTCAAAGCCCAGCTGCTGCCCTGTCATCACATGGGCTCTACTGAAGGCGAGGGGCAGAGAATCTTCATTTAGCTTTATACTCCACTTCCTCAACAAGAATTTCACAATGGGTTACAAAGAAAGGCTTTTAGAGAGCCCAGCTGGCTCCCTGACCATAAAGAGAAGTGGAAAAGACAAGAGAAATCCCATTTTCTAAAGCAGAGGTCATGCTTCTTGAAGCCATGTTTGTACCAGTGATATCCAATGATGACACTAAGGAAAAGTAGCCCACAGACTAATGCTGCTGAACAAGCTAGAGATTGGCAAGGAGGATTTAGACAAATTAAATATTGGCTTTTTGCTTATTAATTATTGTGTAACAGTTGTTAAGAGTGATGTCTAAAACAGGTAGTATTTTACCAGACAAGCAAGAAGATTACACAATATCCAACAAAAAAAAACAACCTGCACCAGTATTTTATAAGACCTTGTAATGAGCACTTCAGGTGGTAGAGTTGGGAACAGAGAAGGGCCTATAGAGGACTTTCAGGTAGTCTGAAGGTGGACAAAATCTTGACACAGAAGTTACTCTCTGGGAGAATTAGCACAGTATGAAAATGAACAAAGGGTATGTACTAGTGCAGCATTAGAGGTCAGATCAATTTAAAAAAATATTCTCTTTCCCAAGGAATTTAGATTCAGCTACACTTTGTGCCCTGCAGATTGTACATTATTACTTTATGTCAATAGGTATCAGTGAAGCAAGTATCATTCTCACGTACCACCTGCACAATCTGGCCAGAGGACATGCTGTTTATCCATTTTCTGACTTGCTGTGTTTAGTAGCTTTTTCTCTCTCCTTAGTGTTGTATTACCATATGACATGAAGACCTGTTTCATGAAAGCTTGAAAACGCCTGTGACCACAGGCCACTGGGATGTCATCATTCCACCTCTGCTGTGTCCACACTGGATGACCCCTCAAATTAATTTTCTGGACTCCAGCCACTGTCACAAGCACACATAGTTGGCCTGACTGCTGCATAGTGCCTGTGTTCCCACAGCCAATGCTCCCCTGCAGCATAGATTTCTGTGTGGGACCTCACCTCAGGGGTTAGAGAAGTACCCCAGGGCTACTCACCATTGCCTCCTAACTCCTGTGGAGGGACAGTCCTGTGCTATACAGTTTTTCTTCAAAAGACACTTCCTAACCTAGCACATAAATTAAAATAATTTCTTGGGTTTTATCCTGCCACAGAAGCAAGCAGATGGTTTCCTTCCACATCCCTCTAATCTAACAGTCTCATCTGATAAAGAGGAAACCACAACCATGAAACTACATTATGCAAGACAGAATGAAAATCCTCTCAGTCAAAATTAACACCCCTTTGCACCAAAGGCTGCCCTCTGCAATTGCACTGCCCCCTCTTCTGGTGGCATTTCTTTAGCACCACAGCTCCTTACCATCTCGATGTCCACAACACCTGCACTGTGTGGGGGAAGTTCAGTGAAGAAGGACCAGAGTTATGCAGTCAAGGGACCCACCTTGCAAGTATGGCTGGGTTTTGGAAACTTCCTCACTGAAAAGGGGCTGTCTCTCAAAGTGACAAAGAAAAAGGAAAGTTAACGTGCCATGCGTGATGACACAGCTGGTAGAGCAGTGGCCTCACCAGCAAGGATGGGCTCAGTCCTACGTGGTCCAGGTGATGTGAGTGGGGCAGGGAGCAGTGTAGGAGGTTACTGAAGTGTGCGGAAGATAATTTTCTGACACAGCTGGTGAGAGAGACAGCTAGGCAAGGCTGGTGTACAGCCTTATTTGGAGCTGCAAGAGAAAGATTAAATTGTTCAGTTACTGCATCAGGCTATGCTGACAGCTGTTGCATTCTGGAGTCAACATGCTCCTATACCCTGGAGTCAGTATGTTGTATGAGTGGTATCACCTTGGCCCACGTGTCACCTAAAGAGTGGGGAGCTGCTGCCTCTTTCCATCATACCCCACAGCACACCCCACAAACATCAGTGCTGAAAGAAGGACAAAGCGCAGTGGTCCACACTGCCCTGTGCCTTGCCCTTCTTGATCCCTTCCCTCTACATTGTTGGGGTTTTTTTCCAGTTCAGAAATCTGGAAACAAAATTATTACTATATTACTATATATTACTATACTGTTCTGCACTAGGCAGCTGACTGGCAAGTATTTCTCCTTCCTCTTACAGACCTTACAGGGTAATGTTTGTCTCAGCAGTTTTTCTTCAGCAGACCATACAGACACATGCGATGCAGTTAGCTACACCAGCTGCAGAGGAAACAGAGGAAGTTAGCTCCAGGCTCTCTAGAGCACTGTCCTTCAGACTGCACTGCACTGCCGTTCCTGTGCACCCGTGGAGTGCCACATGTAAAGAAGTCATCCATATTCTGGTACAGTTTGCCTTCCACCTCATTCTCTGTGGTTCTAAGTTGGTAGGTGACAAAGAGATGGAAGAACAGTTTGTTGGCATTTAGTTACATCTCTTACTTGCTGTCTAACATAGTCTCTTAGATGATTTTAGAAAACTCAAAAAAGTTAATAATAATCAAGGACAGGAATTTAATTAAGGACATGAAATTAAAATTAGGGAAGTATTGTTTAACATCCTAAACCACAAACATTAAATATGATAAAACTGCATTTTTATATTGAGAGGAAAAAGTATTCCAGTTACTTGCAGATCATAAGATTGCCATCCTTCAGTAACGAGCCCACTTTCAGCAACTTGTTCTACAGTTTCCTTTTCATTCAGATATCTGTTTATTGAAATTTATCTTATGACAGGAAGGATGACACACAAGTCTGGCTCTTCTCCTTCCTTTCTCCCGCCTATAGATTTCCTGCGTAGCCACGAGGACTGTAGCCCTCTGCACACTGATTCTCACCTACAAAACGTGGATTACAATAATTTCTCTCTTTGGCCTTAGCCAAACCTTTTCTATTTAGACTGCAAGCTTCTCCTGTTGCTCTGAGTATTTACCATTTCTTGCCTAGAACCTCAGTGTGAAATAAACAGATACTCTAGTTTTATAACCATGCCTGCCTGCCAAACCACCAGAAGCATTTTTTCCATGCCTCATCGGCCACTATCATTGAACATTTTAAACAGATCAAGTATTTTAAACAGGTATTTTTAAGGTATTTTAAACAAATATTTCAAACAGGTCAAGTAATCCTCATATATGTCATGCACACCAATTATTTTTTCCCCATCTCATTCTTATTTTGAATATTTATGTAATAAGGATTACTTTCAGTTCCGTAATAGGCAGAATCCACCATCAGACCTAATTTGGTTACGTTGCTGAAGTAGTTGATATTAATACTAATTTAATAGTATCTGGGAAGGAAGAAGAGAGTACTGACACAGCAAAATTTTCAGGCTACCCTGGATTATTTAGGTGATCAAGGTCTTCAACAGATATTGAAGCAATGGAAATGCCTGCACAAGACATGTGAATCAACCTTACAGTAACAGTGCCATTTCATGTCATAAAAAGGAACTTAATGCACTATGGTGTATAGAAAAAAATGTATGCGGTTCTAAATGATAAATGTATCAATACAAGAAAAGGACTTCACTGCCAGATGGACAGTTCAGAGATGATGACGCAAATGTAGATCTGCTGTCAAAGCAGCAAGCAGACTTATAGAACATAAAGAATATGGTGTAGGACAGAGCTGACAATATTACAGTGCTCATATGAATCAATAGCATATTGGTTTCCTTCTTCCTTTTTCCTTCCTTGTCATACTATGAGATGGTCTGATCTCTCTGCAGACTCATTACCCCATGCAGGTCTCCTGCTGTACTTCTCACAACATCTTTCCCTTGCTTTGATGGACCAGGGAGGACAGTACTTCTTGCTACAGTACCTTCATCACTACAGCAGGCAATGCTGGGAAGAAAAGCTGCTAAACTAATACAGATTAGCAAAAGAAAGCAGTCAAAATATTATTCATGCCTTTGATGGAAGGTGCTTGGCTCTACCAGCTGCACCCATGAGACAACTGCACAGGATGCTGAACAGGAAACTGAGTCGACTATCTCTGTTATGCCCATGTCAGGATGACTCATCACTTCAAAAGTCACAGGTGATCAGTGCAAATCCTTCTGTCTTCTCCTCTTTGGTCAAAAATGGACCTATCAGTAGAAGCAATGGAAGTCTCTGGTTGATGATGTAGCTGCATGGTCTCATTTCAGTTCTGGCCTCTGAGAGCTTCCTGGTGTAGATGTATAGCCTGTCGACATTTTGGGGAGAAACTTCTGATGCCTGCTACCTGTATAGGGGACGTGATGACACCAAACTCAACAGGCAAAATCTATGGCTGGAGTTGTCTGGAACCTTTTTTTTGGTTCGTGGCTACTGAGGCTTCAAATGGTGAGTGACTTTTCAAAGTGTTAAACGTGATGTTTGCTCTGTTGTGAATCACATATTATCTATAAAGAAATCCTGCACATTCCTGGAAGACAATATTTACAAAAAGTACAGCTACTAATCGTTATTGATGGCCAGACCATCAGGTTCTGTGGTTAAATCCAAATAAGCTTCTTTATATCATCTGAGGTTTCACACTAATCTCCCTGCCACGATTATTTTTATACTCTCATCTGTTTTATTTATCTTACTAGTGTTGTTTTCACACCATAACAATGCTGTGGGCCTTTCTTTCCTGTGCTCCAACCCTCCCTATTTATGTTTTCATCCTCACCTGTGTTATTTTCAGTGTTAAGACTGTCAGGTCTTACTACATAACAGCAACACTAAAGTGCTACAAAGAAGTAAATAACACTCCTAATGAACACAAGCTTCACCAAAAATACAAACACAGCTGATAACATACTGGATTCTTTTCTCTTGTGCCTTCCATTCCAAAACATTACAAAATAATGTTTTGCAAGACTTCTGCAGTGGAATGACTGAGCTTTTTTTTTTTGGTGTAAAAGACCTAGTTGTCCGACATGCAGTATTCTCAACCCAGCACTTTATAAAATGTTTAGTACTTCTCAAATACTAACTTAACTTCTGCAGTAAATACAATCTGCTAATATGTCTGCTAAATACTTACTAAAGGAGACTAACTTTTTTAGTGTTCAGAACCACACCTTGATGTCCCCTAAGCTGCTCAACATTATTGCTGCTGCATTCATTCTTCACATTTTTCTTTCATTTTGTGGTCTAAAACGTGTATATTTCCCACATTATTTTTACTCATCTGACTAGTTTCATGTTGTACAACACAAATGTTTTGCAACTGAAAGATAAGCAAAAGCATTTGTCTTTCCAGTCTAAATTCCACTTTGGGGATTGCAGGAATCTCTCAAAATTATTCTGAAAACATATGACCTCAAAAAGTGACAGGCACTAGAAGAGTAAAAATTTTATAACTATTAAGAAAGAAGTGTATTTTCGTTCAGCTGAACACAGGAATAATGAAAAATAAACTTCAGGAATTGTAAGCAAAAAGCAAGTATTTCAGTACCTTCCTTCTTATTTACTGGCAGGATTCCTATGGTACAGAGGCATACTGAGAGGAGGAGGCTTTATATTACAAATAAGCCATGTTTTTCGCTGCATGAGAGGAACTTACTAACTTATCAACTTATCAGTGAGGGTTACTAGCTTTAAATAATTAAAAAATAATTAAAAAAAAAAGAAACACAACATTAATTCAGTTCCTTTTCTAATAAATTGATTGGCCCAGTCCAGTGGAACCTTAATGAACTACAACGTGTGTAATAATAATGCATGTAGACTTCATGAGAGTTTCCAAAGTTCCCTCAAAATATCAGAAGTCAATGTCTCGTTTGGGGTACAAATGCCTCAAGGACTGACTAAATAGATTTTGAACTCATCAGTAGTTCTTCCATTGACTGGGGAGAGAGATAGAGATGAACTGACAAAGTCAACCAAGAGCAGGGTAAATCAGTCTCCCCCAGTCCCAGTGCTCACAGTGAGATTTTTTCTAGTGTGGGAGTGGCCACTGTTTAGTGGCAGTGGAACTTGGGTGTCTCTGCAGTGCACTGCTGTGACCACAGCACTGATGTTTCCCATGTGTATACTCTGCCTCTATATTTCTGACATGCAGTGACTTCTCCTTGCATAACGTGAATGAAATTCTTCAGAAAAGTTACAGGAAGCATGTTAGTGGGTGATAAAAGCTAATTATTTGTGGTATCAGAGAGCAGAAAGTGGCATCACAGACTCCAGCTACAGCTGGAGCCAGTCCCATGAGACTTCTAGTATTGCAGGGGCCTAAGTTTTCCAGACAAAACAGTTTCCTTGGTAAGAAACCCATGCTTTTTACTTAGAATGTTTGCATTTTCTCCCCACATCAGGGTAATATTTTAAAATTTTAGTTTTTTACTGATTCAGTTTGTAGTGTAGTTTTAACTTTTGTCAGCCTGAAGAATGGCCTGGAACTGTCAAAATTATATTCTGTATTAGTGGGTGAAAAGAGTAGCCATGAATGCTTTGTGGTTATAAGCAATAGTAAGTTATTTTTTGCCTCAGTGACAGGCAGGAGTGAACGGCAAGAGAGTGAGCCACTTCCTTGGAGTGAATAAATGCTGACTAACCTGTTTGTAAAAGAAGAGATGTGCATACATTTGTATTCCTTGTATGCAAAATCTGCTATATATGAAACAAGCATTGTACCCCCTGCTGCCCTCATTCCACACGCCACTCTCATTCTCTGCCCCTCCAGACTCAGGTCTCACAAAACCTTTTGAAGTGTCTGCAGCTTCTGCTCACCGGACCCATCACCTCTTCTCTCTCCCATTCTTCCCCTTCTAGGAACCTCCAGTTCCCTAACTTCCCTGAAGCCACCCTGTTTTCAGCCTTGTTCACACAGATCTTATTCACCCCTTTACCTTTCTGTTTCTTCTCAAAGTGTCATTCTAGGCATGCCAGCCTGTCCAGCTCTTGCTTAAATGAGCATCTGCTGCAGATAAAGGCTAAAATCAACTGCAAGTCAATTTATGTTTCTAGAAGTAGAGATGGCTCTTTATTACCTGTAAATATAAACACCTGGAGAGAATTTTCAGCAACTGACTAGTGCTTAAATTCCTTGACAATCGAAGTAATTGCAAACTGCAATAAAAGCGTAAAGCATAACTCTCCATTCTCATGGTTTTCTATTTAAGGTCTTCTCCTCAGGTACTGATGGGTGCCTGGTTCGGGTGAGCCGTCACTGCACGATGACTTGAAGAGAGCCGTGTTCCCCTGACTATTTGAACGTGCAACGCAGCCACGACCTTTGCAAGTAAACCCGCTACTGAGCATAACGCACCAGATGAAAAACTCTGCACGTCTCGCAAGCAATGCTGCAACTTCTGCTACACCTTAAATTCCCAATTCCTTTTTCCATCGCGAAGCGGTACGCTTCGGGCCGAGCCCACGCACCCGGGGGGTCCAGCCCCTCCCCGCTACGGGGGAAGCGGATCCCGGCCCCCACCCCTGAGGCTGGACGCTCCAGCAGTTCCGGCCCCGTGATCTTCCCCACTCGGCGGAGCAACCGCTCCGGATCCATGGGACGCCGAGGGGGTGGCAACGGCGACGAGGGCAGCGTCTCCACGGAGCGGGAACCGGGGTCCCGCAGAGGTGAAGGGGCAAAGGGAGAGGCAGAGGGGGAGGGACGCCGCGGAGGCTCCCGTGGCCGCAACTGGGTGGGGAGCCAGGAGAGCTTTCCGCGGATCGGGTGCGCCGTCGAGGGGTGAGTGGCAGCGCAGACCCCGGTCCCGGGGCGGGGAGGCCGCCCGCTCTGCCCGGCCCGGGAGAGGAGCCGTGGGGCTCGGCGCGGAGGTTGCTGCCCCTACGGCGCCCCGGGAGCCGCCGGGCTGCGGGAAACCCCCATGTCGGGGGCTCGCTTCCAGTGCCCGCCGGGCGTGGAGGAGCCGATCCGCTGGAGGTCTCACCACCCGGGGCGGCCCGAAGCTGGCGGAGAGGTGGACGGCTTCTGGCTCCGGGCTGAAAGACCTACCCGAGAAGCGTCCAGAGGTGCTGGACACTGTGTGGGCTGCGGCATGCGTGGGGCCGCCTGGAACCAGCCCCGTGCTGGGTCACCTTGTGTGTGGATAACCCCACAGGGTGCCGTGGCTCTTCACAGAGGTAGGAGGCTGCCCGGGCAGCCCCTGTGATGGCAGCAGAGTGACCACTAGTGAGAGGGGACCTTCCCTTTGCAGCCTTTCAGGGGCACCTTGTCCCCTGCTACTGCCTGTGAAACTGGTCACTAGGCACAACGGTGGCAAGTTGGTGGGTGCTTCCCACCTCCAAACCCAGCTCACTCCTTAAGAGAGATGGAAAGAAAAGAAGACTCTGAAAAGATGTTGCTGTGGGATAAGTCTTCTCCTCAGGAGAAGTTTGGAGCACTGGAGCTGATGATTTCTCCTGTTTCCCCTATCCATGACATATTTGGGCATCAGGTCAATCTCAAACTTAGTGTCTTCACTGTCATTCATTATGTGCTCATCTCTTTCTTTTTTGATCAGTGTCAGGAACTACCTCACTATTCGGATAAGTTTTAGATGATGTAATTAAAATTCAGAGTACTTGTTAGGTCAGTAGTTTTGTGATGAGAAGCTAAATGTCAGGAACTTCCTAGTCTTCAGCTCAGCTCCTAGCCTGCTCTCCATGGAGAGTCACTGTTTTTGGAATAGCTTCATGGGTCCTGGGCTCTACTCTTCTGCCAGCTGGTTGTGGTTTTGTTGTGGTGTGGTTTTTTTTGTTTGTTTGTTTTTTTGTTTTGTTTTTTTTTGGTTTTTTTTTTTTTTTTTTAATTCCTGACATTTCTTTCTTCAGGTCTTTTCTCAAATATCTGGTTATGGCGAGGTATTGCTGGAGTCCTTGCTGCTGCAGTCATTTTGATTTTGTGTATTCAGTTTGGTAAGTGTATAGATCACTTAAAAGGAAAATATCTTTAGCCTGAGGAATCACCAGAATTTTAGGTTGTCAGAAGCCCCTCAAAGCCTCAAAAGGTTCAGAACTTACCTTATGTCAAAGTTAAATAGATGTCTCATGACATCTTGTTTAAAATTGTGGTCCAGCAGTGGAGAAATTACTCCAGTAGTTGTAGTGGTTTTAGGGAGTGCTTAGTTTAGTCGTAGTGTTCTACTGGCAGAGAGTTTCCAACCTCTCTGTCAATCTTAATCCACAGTCAGGAAAACAGATAACAAATGGAAGATTGTTCTTTGCAATCAATCTGTAGTCCTTCCAAAAAATGGCATTATAGTAAACAAACCTATTAATTTAGCTGTGAGGAAAGTAACATTTGCAAAAGCTACAGTTGTCAGAAATCTTTAAGTTATAGGAAAGTCCTTGCAGGATATGTTATTATCACCTCCTCAGCTACTTCTACCAACCTGCCCCTCATCATCACTTTAAAGGTATGTCAGTAACCATAACAGAATGGAATTGCAATTACTCTGGCTCCTGCACTGTTATGGTTGCTGACATACCTTTAAAGTGATGATTGGGGCAGGTTGGTTTACAATAATTATTTCTGCTGGGAAAAAGTAATAATGCTATGGTCAGACTTTGCTGCTTTTAGATGATGCAGTCTGAAAGCAAGCTAAAAAGCTCGAGAAACCTTTTCCAGTTGGAAGAAATATGGAAATTGGGTTTTGTCTTTTTGCAGTAAACTGTTCTTCAGCCAAAGATTTTCCTGTTTGTCCCTCCCTGGAACTCTGTCCATCAGGATGGCTGTATTTCCAGAGGAAATGCTACTACCTCTCAGAGAGTGAAGCCAGCTGGAACTCCAGTCAGAGCCTCTGCTCTTTGCACAATGCTTCCCTCCTGGTAATCGAAAATCATCAGGAACTGGTAAGGGGGTAAAAAGCAGGTCCTGGTTTCACCCCCTCTCACTTTTAAGGAGCTCCACAATGAACCAGTGTGTTCTTCCAGCCTCTTAAACTGAGTGCTTTGAAAGCTGTTGCAAAGACTGTGACAAGTCACAGCTTGCAGAAAGCACTGTGTGCTTCCTCTCCTTCCAAACAGCAAACATGAGTTCTAGCAGTAGATGCTTGAGAAAATCCAAGACTTCCCTGAGTTAATTTGGTGCAGCTCACAGCTATAAATATTCACATTGAAGGCAACTATCAGGGTAAACAGTGCTGCATCTCATTTTCTTTAATTAGTCAGTTGTTCTCTTTTAGCAAGATAGGTTAATGATGATCAAGTTGGTAGATCAGTTAGTCTTGACCTTTGGAGTTAGGAGATAGTTTTCCTAACCACAGCTCAGAGCATCTTTTCCTGTATTATACTACAATATTAGGAAAGATTCCACCGAGCATAAAGATCTAGGAGAATATATTCGTCCACATCTATTACAGACCTTGATAGCAGACCTTGATATTTTAAAATATCCTCTCTCTAGGTCAGTCAGCCCTATCACAGACACCAGTATAATGGGTGTTCTGGGTGCAGATGTCAGTTCTGTTACACACGCTGGGATGAGGATTTTCCTTAACTAATATCTAAAATGTCTTCCACAAATCCTTGCTAGTTGATATGAATACAGTGGAGACATATGAGTGATGGAGAACTGCATTAGCTGCAAAGGTGTTTGTTGTTCTTTGAAGACTTTCCTGTGGAGAGACAGTAAAATGATGTATTTGCAGTTCCATAGCAGTTCTTAATCTTCAGTAGTATACTTGTCTTCTCATAGTTAATGTTTCTGTCACAATATCTGAGTGCTGCAGGGATCCTGTCTCAAAATTAACCCATTTGATTTCTGATTTGAGTTGTAAGTTCTCTTTCAGTTAATGTGGATCACCAAGATCCAGATGTTGCAGTACTCTGTAGGTTTAAGTTTTAATATTGTTTCTTATGGGAGAAGGCAAGATTATTAATTTGCTTTCTAGCCCTGGATCAAAGTGTCTTGATAACTGGATTGAACATGCAAAACTTCTTTTCTCATACGGGTTTATTCCTACAGAGCTTTATGGTTAAGATAACCAAACAAGACCCGTGGATTGGACTCTATAAAAGAAATGAAGAGTTCTTCTGGGTAAATGGGAAAGAATTAGACACTAAACTGTAAGTTGATGTTGAGAGTTTTTGCTGGTGATGCTGGATTATAGGGGAGTAGGAAAGGATAATTAATACAGATGTAGACATTGACTTGAAAGAAATATCTGTAATGATGTTGAAGGGATGGGTATGCAGAGAGAGTGCTATGTGAAATCTTTATTGCATTCCAGTGTTAAAACTGTGGCATATGAAAGTTAGGAGTTAAATTTGTAATGCCTGTTTCAGAAGCAACATGAGACAGGAGCTTATGGTAACAGACAGTGGAGCAAAGTGAAAGTTAAGCCAAGAGACCACCAAGATACCAAAGCAATGGAGGGAGGAACAGAAGATTACAGTAACACAAATTCCTCATTGCAGAATATATTTTGCTGAAATGCAAACCTGCATGAGGTTTATAGCAAAAAGGTTTGGGAGCCTTCTGAGAGGTGTTTTCTTACTTCCCATAAAATGTGCCTACAAAAAAGGCTGCTGGAAGGGAAGGTGAAGTGGTGAATTTCTGTTGCATAAACTGCTCTGTGGTTATGGCCCTGTGTTCTATCCCACCAGTGCCAGGTGTGGGGAGGTTTGGTCCTCCTACTGACAGCTGTCCCATCTTTTAAGAGACTGCTGATTCTCTTCCTGGGGAAGCTGCTGGCCAGAACTGGTAGAATTACCAGTGACAGTAATAAGCACTGAGATTTCAGAAGTCTGAAATGAACTTAAAAAGTGGGAAATTTGATTACTTTTAAGTCTGTGACATTATTAGTGGTGTGTGACTATACTCCGTTCATCCCCAAGACTTGAGGGCTTGATCTGATAAAGACCTTACACATTTTATGTGACAGGCAAGCAGCATGTAGGCACCTCACATTGAAAATTGCAGTCCTTCCACTCTTTCTTATGCCCCATCTGTGATACAAACATCCACTGATGTTTTCAGCTGCAGTGATGAATTTCTTCATGTTATTAGATTTCTGCCTCTGTGCTTGCCTCAAACTGCCCCTCCTGTCTTTAGAAGGGTGAACACCTTGATGTCTAAACTCAGTTGCTATTAGAGTCCTGTTAACACCTGTGGGGGCTTGTCCCTTGGCTTTTCCAGAGACTGCACTGGTTTGGTTGGCCTGTTCACAGAACACAAGTAACACTTGGTTTGAAAACAGAGTTGGTGAAGGAGACCCTTACCTTTCGCATAGGGACACCTATGTAACTGAGGTTACGGTCAGGAAACTGAGGCTTGCTTCCTGTTTTCCACCACCCCCTTAAACATAGTGCCATGTTTTGTTCCAAGAAAGAGGGAAATGAGAAAGGCATTTGCTTCACAGCTTCTGCTGGAATGTTTTAGCTGTATAGAAGGATGAGGAAGTCAAAGGTGGAGCTAGTCTTGATAGTGCAGCCCTGTGCACTGTCAAGTGCCTGTGAGAATGGCAAACCTGAATTTCAGTCTCTGCTCTCAGGGCACGTTTCACATTAAGCAACTACTAGACAAGGTGCAGGAGTACTTCAAGTCCTAGAATTTGTCTTCCTGGGACCAAGTCCCATTAAAAACCAAGACAATCTTTATGGTGTTCTTTTAAAAGCAGGAGCTATCATCCTCCTGTAATGCCCTGTCTGTGGTAAATCAGGCTTTGTACAAAGAGAACCTGAGATCCCCATAGTTCCCTTTGCTGTGTTGCATTCCTTTGATTGTGGGTGTCAAAAGTAATCTTATCTTTCATTCTCCCTTACAGGATTGAAGTAAAAGGCTCTGGAAACTGTGCCTATCTTGACTCAAAAGGAGTCTCAGCCTCTGGATGTTATTTAACCAGGAAGTGGGTCTGTAGCTTGAATATTAGCTTAGCATGACAAAGGTGGATGAAACCACCACCCCTGACACTGCTCTCTGATGTGATGTCTACACAGGCTGTATCTATATTCTAGGACCTGGGAATGCATCTCAGCTTCTGCCTAGAATGACTTTTCTGGTAGCCAGAATTCTCCACCCATGGAGGAAGCCTCTGTTTTTGTTTCTCTCTCTCTCTCTCTCTCTCTCTCTCTCTCTGTTTTTGTTTGTCTCTCTCTCTCTCTCTCTCTCTTTTTTTTTTTTTTTTTTTTTTTTTTTTTTTAAAAAAACAAAAAAAGGCCAGCTTCCACATCTTCATACATCATTTCCTTGCCCCATTTTTCTGGCTGCTGCTCAGCCTGTGCTTTTTTTTTTGTTGTGTCATCAGTATTCTTTCTATTAACTCCTCTTGTAGGATCCTAAGCAGCTGCTCTTTTATTTCCTTTCTGGGGTGAAGGTATTTGTTCTGGCTTTTCCCTTAGCCAGGCTCTGTGTGCAGGGGTGGGTCTGCCTGAAGGTCTGCCAGTGCCTCTCAGAGACAGAGTGATGCAGAAATGAGCGTGATTGTTTTAGACAGGATCCTTGCAGATTTTGCTCTCCCGGTTTGATGAGGTGCATCCTGTGTAACTCTGGATTGATTGTATTCAGTGCTTTATTAATGTTGTTTTACATTAATCTTGTTAAATTAACTTGACAATATTATCGTTGGGATTTATGTAGCTGCACCACACCTGAAGTTCTCCCTCCCACAGTACTTAGCAAAAAAACCACATCAGGATAGAGTATTTATTTACCTGAGCATCTGCATTGATGCGGAGAAAAGAGTTTGAAGTTAAAAAAGTAATAATGAAGCTGCAGGCATTGATCTTGTAAAGTCAGAAATAGTTCTCAGGGCAAATAGGCAAATTCATGAATAGAGAATAAGAGAATTAATAGCAAAGGATATTTCTCAGTGGCTTCCTCGTGTCCTGTGCCTGTTGGAGCATGAGGTTCCTGAGCAAGCAGTACGTTTCTGGATGGACAATCTGTTTTCTTCTGTGTGCATGTCATTTTCAGTAGCAACACCCAGTGCTGTTGCATTGCTGTGAGCCTGAACAGAATTAGGACATAATCCCACTAAACTGTCGTAGAATCATAGGATCATTTAGGTTGAGAAAGACCTTTAAGATCAAGTCTGACTGTTAAACTACCACAGCGATGTCCACTGCTAAACTGTGTCCTTAAGTGCCACATATACATGTCTCTTAAATACCTCCAGGGATGGTGATTCAACCACTTCCCTGGGCAGCCTGTTCCAGGGCTTGACAACCCTTTTGGTGAAGAATTTTTTCCTGATATACAGCCTAAACCTCCCCTGGTGCAACTTGAGGACAGTTCCATTTGTCCTATCCCTTGTTACTTGGGAAAAGGGACTGACCCCCACCTCCGTCCAACCTCCTTTCAGGTAATTGTAGAAGGTGATAATGTCTCCCCTGAGTCTCCTTTTGTCCAGGTTAAACAACCCCAGTTCCTTCAGCCACTCCTCATAAGACATGTATATGCTCTAGACCCTTCATCAGTTTTGGTGCTTTTTGGACACCCTTCAGCACCTCATTGTCCGTATTGTAGTGAGGGGCCCAGAATTTTAACACAGTACTCGAGGTGCAGCCTCAGCAGTTCCCAGTACAGTGGAATGATCACCTCTCTATTCCTGTTGGCCACAGTATTCCTGATGCAGGGCACAATGCGGTTGGCCTTCTTGGCTACCTGGGCACACTGCTGGCTCGTGTTCAGCCAGCTGTTGACTAGGACACCCAGGTTGTTTTCTGCTGAGCAGCTTTCCAGCCACTCTTTCCCAAGCCTGTAGCATTGCCTGGAGTTGTGACCCAGGTGCAGGACCTGGCACTTGTCCTTATTGAACCTCATGCCACTGGCCTTGGCCAATTTCCCCTTGGATTATGGGTGCTTCATTTTGCTCCTCATCCCTCTCTTCCAGCTTAGGGGGATGCATACCTGGAAAAGAACTGTTCTTACTAGTAAATTCCTATTACTGGTGCATTCCTGTCTAGCAGGTAATCTGAAGTTTTAAGTGCCTTTTAACCCAGAGGATGCAAAGTAGCTTATTTTCCTGGAAATACTATTCCTATTGGGATTGTAAGAAAAGAAGAAGGGGAATTTCATGTGCATAGCAGGGCAGAATACTTCCTTGCTTGGAATAAAACATGGAAAATTTGTTTTCTCATGATCTGGGTGCTATGGGGAGGTCTATGGACTCCAGGGGACTTCTTGAAGGAGCAAGTGGTTCCATTTTTGGAGTAGCCACTAGAGTGCACTGTGGTTTCAGAGAAGGGAAGAGAATTATGCCTTTTTATTTTATAAGAATGTGAAATTGCACCATGTTTGACAGGTTATTTGAAGTGTTGATGCTTTGTTGGGTTTGTTTTTCTTTGGTCCTTCACCGTGGTTTTGTGCAAATTTGATTGCTGTCTGGTATTGTTCAGCATCTTGTTTATGCCTTTGTTACTATCTCTGACAATAAGCTTACGCACTATGGGTATTGTTAACAACTTGTGACTTTAAGATGTTTATATATGATAACTATATGATATATATCACTACTTTTGCTGAACTACACTTTTAAAAAAATTGCTTGTATTCTTTATAGGCACAGTAGCAGGACTCTACAGTATGAATAATCTATGTGTTAATTTATATGTAACTATTTGATGGGCATTATTCTGCAATGTTTTTAATTTAACTAGCTCTGAAGGATATGGTATGTGCAATAGTCCTGAAAAGATGCTTAATAAATATCTTTACAGAGCCTCTGAATTACAGTGGTTTGTGTCTCAACATTGTGCCATTAAAAGTACTTTTTAGCTTAGGCACCAAAAAAAAAAAAATCTAACAGACTGAAACAACATTTTCAGAGTTTGAATATGAAAGGATTTTTAATCACAATGTTTGAATTGACATGAGACAAGACATTTGACCCAAAAAAGAATGCGTTTTACTTTCTAACATTTCTGACACATTTTCTCACTTCAAAATGTGTCAGACTTTTAGCAGAAGCATTTAACTGAAATGCTGAAGTACTTCTGTGAAAATGCTGAAATGCACATAGTAAACACACACAATACAGTAACCTTGGAGGGAAACGTGGAGTTCTCTGCAGTTCACTACAGGTACGTCTCACAAATTTGCTAGAAATTATAATGGATAAGGCGTACTCATGTACCATGTTGTGTCTTAAGGTGCTTATTAAGAAAGGTTAATGTTTCCTTTAGCTACAAAGTAACGTCATTCTTATTTTTATTTTTCCATCTGTGTCATCTATGGATTGAGTCCACAAAGGAGAACTTTTGGTTCTTAAAGGACATTTTGGAGAAACTCTGAGCAGAGTAGGTTGTAATGAAAGCTCTTTTGTAACCTGACTCTTAAGGGGTGCAACCAGCATCATCTTTATCATCCAAAATCTGCCATGCTATGAAATGGTTAAGCTGCAAACTGTCTTTATTCAGAGTGAGGTTTGATGAAGTACTTCAATGGCCCTTTTTACTTTTTCTTGATCAGTGCAATTACTCAAGAAGTAGTGACTGCTTAAAAGGTAGATAAGAGCTTCAGTAAAGCCATACAAAAATTTTTTTAATTCCATTAACCACAGAGAAAATGCTCAAATACTAGATGTTTCATGACTATTGTTAAATACCACAATCAGTCTGGGAGAAGCCAGCTCAGGAGTTTTAAGTTTTTTCCATGTTAAATTCACCATGGTTCAAGAAACATCTGCCATAAAAACAGCAACTGAGCAGTCATCTTCAATGCATTGAGAAGGGTATGCTTTAAGTACCCTGAAGTTACATTTTGTCAATGAGGGGATATATCTATAAAATACCTATTTTATAGATAAATTATATCTATTTTATATCTATCGATATCTCTGTTTTATAGATATATCTATAAAATATATGTTTTATAGGTATACAGATACATATCTGGCGAAAAAGTCTTATGAGGAGCAGCTGAAGGAACTGGAGCTATTTAGTCTGAAGAAAAGGAGGCTGAGAGGACACCTTATCACTCTACAGCACCTGAAAGGACATTGTGAAGAGGTAGGTGCTGGTCTCTTCTCACAAATAACTAGTGGTAGAACAAGAGGGTATGGCCTCAGGCTGCACCAAGGGAGGTTTAGAGTGGACATTAGGAAAACAAATTTCACTGCAAGGGTTGTCAAGCATTGGAACAGGCTGCCCAGGGAGGGGGTTGAGTCACCATCCCTGGCTGTGTTTAAAAGCTGTATAGATGTGGTGCTTGGGGATATGGCTTAGTGGTGGACTTGGTAGAGTAGGGTTAATGGTTGGACCCAATGATCTTAAAGGTCTTTTCTAACCTAAACGATCCTATGATTCTATATTCTAGATATAGAGAAATTGGTCTTATTAATTTCAGGCTCTTCGGTTGCCTTTGCTTCTCTGTCTAGAATAAACAAACAGTCCTCTTCCCCACACCTGTGCTGCACTGAGTTGGGGGATTTTTGGTGTTACTTTAACATGAGAACAGCAGCAGTTTTTCAAATGAGTCTTTAGCTGCTGATGCTCCATTCTGTAGGGTGGATCTGTGTTGTTTCTTCATCTGAAATGAATCCATCCCTGCTGAAGGTGCAGTTTACTTCACTCTGTAGCCCTAAAGTCCTTCTGAAGAGCCATCGTGCTGTGCCTGTGGAACTCAGCATCATGTGCTTGGTGTCTCTTTCCACTGAGGACCTCTACACCTTTTCAACTCTTACTTCCATGCACCTGCTACCTCCCTGGTACCTCTGTCTGTCCGTAATTGTGAGGTGTTACCCATCAGTGTCTGTAGATAGAGAGGTGTCAGTTTATTGGTGTTACCGCATTGCTCACCAGCAGTTGTTCCACAGCTGCAGTGATATGCATGCTGAAACCGTGGTGCTTTACACCAAGAGCTCGTGTGCAACTGTATCTGTTGGCTTCTCATCACAAATTCCTAGGGTTTGGGTACAGCCCTCCACAGGGACACTAGACAGCCAGTGCAGGTGTGAGACAAACTACCTGGGAAACTGCAGCTGCCTTCAATTATGTGCTTCATAGCAAAGATGAGCCAAAGGCTCTGGTTTCAAGAGCCACATTGGACTTCTCTCATTGCTAGTAAGGGCTTTAATTCCCACCTGTGCATTTTTTGTTAGAGTAGCACCTTGGATTTTAATGTTAGGTTAGGTTTTGTTCATTGTTTGGTGTTGGTCTTTTTTTTTTTCCTCCAAACATAGCAAACCCCACAGGGCTAGTATAAAGTACACAGAATTATAGTGAAATTCTGGGTACTTGGAATCTCCTTCTGACTGGCCCTGAAAGGGCCTTGAGGTCCTTTCTGCTATGAATTATTGCATAATTCTATGAAATGAGGTAAGAATTCAGTTTCTTACCGTGGAAAGCACAACACAATAGAGTTAACTTAAGGGGCATTTGAAGAGAACCTGCCTGAAGTTGATTGTGGTGAGTAAAATGGAAGTTTACTTAAGTAACCCTGTCTGTAAGCCTGAAGAAGTAGATTTTACACCTGTTGCATGGGTGCAGCAGTAAGTATCTGAAAGTAGGAGAGTGCCTCAGCTGCTTTGCCCTGAAGTCTGACAATATGAGACCATAGGTTCACAGTTTAGAAAGAGGACTAACTTCTGAGCTTTCTGAACATTGGCTTTCTCATCAGAAGTGTTTGATATTTATTCAAAGAAAAAGTTGGTTCAGTTAACAGGATGGATAATGCAACTGGTATGTAGGTAAGATTCAGATGCCTCATCCAGGAGATGGGACAGAGCTAGAGGCAGGTGTGTCTTTGACAGAGCTCAAGTGATGGTTGAAAACCCAGAGTCTCAGGAGGAGAGATTGTTGAGGACCCTCAAGACCCGTTAGAACACTCAGAGCCCTGCAATATCCAAGAGGAGGCATGTGATTTGCAAACAGGAGGAAAATATTATTATTACATCTCCACTTTCACTGTCCCATGTGTTATTTTTTGAATGCCCAGTAATGTATTTACTGAGTGCACCCACAGGCATTAATTAATCAATAAAAGCCTTTACCTTCAGTACCTCATCATCATACCGTCCAGGCAGTAACTATGGTTCCCCATTAAGGAATTTCTAATGTATAGGGACAAAATATAAGTGGAAAAGCAGGCTGTCATCTTCATTTCCTTGCACTACGCTGTTGTCTTATGGCTCAAGCCCCTTCCCTACTTAAGAGTTTGCTTTCAGATATCAAGGTTTAAAAGATAGGAGACATCATCTTATGAACCACGAGTGTTACAAGTCGCTTCGTGCTTGGTCTGTATCTGTGTACCCAGTAGCTGTGCAGGTCACCTCTGTGTAAGTAAAGAACACAAATGTGGATTTTTTTTTCTCAGCCGTGACGTGGGTTCTGTAGGTTGCAATTAGACTGCATGGAAAAAAAGCTCACAAACTTCAGAAAAACATTGAAACCCAAACAAAAAGTGCCTCAGCTCAGCAACGGCTGCCCGAGAGATATGTGTGGCAGCAGTGGGCTCCAAAACACTCTTCAGCTTCCCCAGGTGGCATCTTCCCTACACATCACACAGTTTATGTGCACAGTGCTCATCCTCACGTGAGTGCCTCTTCTCTTCTCCCCTGCCCTTTCCTAGAGGGAACTGCTGCCAGCATTTGTCTAGGGGGAGGCTCAGCACCCCCAAATCCACACGTACTGACTTGCAGTCCTGTTATGTGACCTTCACACGGTCACCTGGCACCTTCTGTGGTCCCTGTCTGCATCAGACAAAGGCTTAGGGAGCACAGAACAGCGAAATGCAAATTTCTGTGTAAGTCCTATAAAATTATTTACATCAGGTGTCATTTTATCAGTAAAATGGGTCTTCTGCCTGTTGTCTGACAGTATGGCTCAGAGCATCAACAAAGTTGCGTTCTTCTTACAGATCCACTTCTTTAAAGTCTGGCAGTTATCTGCTTGGATCATATTTTTTCTTCTATAAACAGCACAGTTCTTGTCATTCTCAATTCTATTTTCAGGTATCCTGATGACAAAACAAAAGGAATGAAATGAGTTGTTGTCAGCTTTAAATTCAGTATTGGATAAAAATACTAATAATATGCTGAGTGAGGCGGTTGGGTGATGCCCATTTGGTGACCCACTGAAGCACAGTGCCTCAACAGCCAGGCACGGATGGGATGGGCACCCACAGCAGACGCTGCTGGCTACTGAGGGATGGATGCTTGGGAACAGTAGTGTAAAACCTCCACATGCAGCCACAATGCTGAATTGTAATGATGAGAGAGGGGAAGGTCCCTTCAGCTGCACAGACCCCAGCACCCATGTTATGTGAGGAGATCAACACATGGTCTCTAAAGTGAGAGAGTTTGTTGACAGTGATTTCAGCAGTAGAAGTGTGTATTAGTATGTTCATTAGTACATACATGAACTGTGACTGTAGTTGGTCTCAAATCTGTTGCCAAAGGTGCCCAGCAGAAACCTGCTACCCTAGAACTGGGCATGAAATAGACCTAAGTAGGTGACTGAGGGTGCAGGGCTACATCTTTGCTTTGGGAAATTAGCTTGGATTCAGAGCTGTAATTCCTTTGCTTGTGCCGATGACACCCTCTCCCCACAAATCATCACCTGTTTTCTTTTACTCCAAAATCTCCAGCTGAACTCCATTGTTTCTTCATGTCCTGACTTTTCAACCCAATCCAGATATATTTGGTGTCTTTCTCTTTATTGTCTATAAAATCCTGTGGAACAAGTAGAAGTCTGTTACCCAACAGCAGAGCTTTCATGCTGTGGTCACTGTCCTGTCTCTTGCACAGCTTTTCAGGTAGTAACATGGAGAACAAGGACAGGGATCCAGCCATGGCAAAACAGCCCATTACAATAGCCCGTGTGCTTGTGACCAGCCACAGAGTATTGATTCAAGCTGGCTAACTTCCTGTCAGCTGTCAAAAAACCCTCAATGATGCTCCTCACCCTAACAAGCCAGGTTGCAAAGCCTGAGTCTTTAAGGTGACAGACCTGTTCCTCAGGGAATGATGAGTTTCTCAGAAGAGCCATTCTGTGATACCTTGTTAGTCATTTTCCCAAAGAAAAATGAGAAGGAGGTTTGGCTGTTTGAATTTACATTTGGTGATTGAATCAGCCCTCTCTTCCCAGGTAATGGAAATTGATGGGAAGTCCCCAGCATGTCCTCCTCCCAGTGAAAACTATTCTGGCTTCCACACCTGCATCTCTTGTGCTTATCCTCTTCATCTCTACTCTGTTGACACTCTCAAACAAGCTCCTCTCCATGGAGAGTCAAATGACCTGCACTTGATAGGGCTCTTGCTTGCCTGCATCTGGGCCATGTTGACTTGATGAAATGTTTGGCTAAGGCAGAGATGCCTGTTGCACAATTTTAGGGCTGCTGTAAGACTCACCATCTCAATTTCATCTTCAATGACAAGAAGCTGGGATTTCCTGGCCAGACAGTTTCTCTGGCTGTCACCCCAGCTTACAGCCTCCTCAGAGAAGTAGTAACATCTTCCCCTGTGTAGTTGCCACCCGGGAGGACACAGCTCACACGTTCCTGTGATTGGAGAGAGGGAACCGTTAGCTCGTACTATGATTTATTCCAGTTATGCTGTAGCATTTTATGTTCATGTGCCTGACTGGCTGGTCTAAAAGTGGCCAGTCCTCACTCCCAAGCCTGTGTCTGCTGAGGGTGGAGCAAGGTTTGAATGCTCCAGTGGCACTCCTCAGTTTCCCACTCCCTTACCATAGTGTTATGCACTTCTGCACATCACCAGTCTCCACCTCCCTGTGGACCTGCCCAGTGCAGAGCACCTAGAGGGCTGTAAAGACACTTTTCATCCTCCCACAGGCAGCCCTGGTGAGGAGACACTGTGCAATGGGATTTGATGTGGAACATTTAGATTTGACACATGATTTGAACAAAAAAGGCCAGGTGCTTAGATGATGTCCAAACTATGTCAGTGTAAAGAAAGTACCAGAAACTATTTATACTGAAAGAGGAGAGAAACTATTATTAAAATGATAGTTTAGATCCTGTCATCACTTCTTCAAAGGAATTCCTAGCTCCCTGGGTAGTACCAGTGAGTTCCCATAAACTGCAGGGTGTTGTAGAAATGGGAACAGAGAGAACAGAAGTGCGTGCGCAACACGTCCTCTATGCTGTGAAAGGACTAACTTTCCTCACCCTGGCCATTTTCACACAGTTCCTCCATGAGCCATTTCAGGAGCATCACTGAGACAGTCTTCTCAGAGGAAATGTTGTTGCCAGTGCTATTTACACCATATTGGGACAAACCTTCTGATTTTCCTGCTCTGCCCTTCAAAACTTGAACAAAAACAAAACACAAAAAAACCAACAATGAAACAAACAAAAATTATGGTTAACAACAGGGTCAAGGAAATGTAGTCTCTGTATCCTGTGTTACAGTGTGAATGTGAGTGTATATATATGTGTGTATATGTATAGATTTGGGGGTATACACACTCAGTTATGAACATACTCACTAAGTATAAATGTCTGGCAAAGGGCGTAGCTGCTGAATCATGGACAATACAGGAAAAGAAAATGTTTGTCATTTTTGATAGTTGGTTATATAAAGAATGCACAATATTTTGGTGAGGTTTTAAGGAGGGTTTTTTCAAGACTTTTCAAGGCTGTATTCTCTTAGATAAGAATATATTCTCTGGAACAATTCTTGTATAGCTGGACCATGTTGTGGATTTTGGTATTACTAGTACCAGAGAAGTCTGATTAAATGAAATTACCTGAAGTCTTTATTTTTATTATATTTGTTCAAACCTGCAAAGTAATAAAGTGAAATGGTCTCAAAGTAGCATCATGGATGCAGCTTTTAACTTGTAAGTCAGAAAGGCCCCATGTTTTCTTTGTCATAATGATATGAAATCTGCTTCTACAGCCTTTCAGCATCGCTGATGAGAAGGTAGACTGCAGCAGCTCCTCTTCATCTGCACTATAGATGTTAAATGACAGGTAGGAGATGTTCCTTTTGGAACCCTACATCCATTTTCCTCTAGATGTATATGACTTGACACCTTTAATACAATACTAAGAGAATTTTTCTTTTGGCATAGCTCTGCTTGTGAGGTTTAACTGTGTCTGCAGTGAAGATACGAAGTGGTTGGTAGGGTCTACTCACATTGCTTGGCTAGTATGGCTGTGACTCCTAGCAGGACAAGCACAAGGACTCCTAGGACCAGTGCCACGTAGAACCAGGTTGAATGTCCATGTCGACAGCCTGGAGGGAGGCAGGAGGAAGAGCAGCTTAAGGTCTTTGCACTGTTAAAATTAACACTGCCGTTATGTATGCCAGATTCTTATGTGGAAACAACAGAGAAACCACATGGTAAAATCAGTCTGCTAGTTGAAGTATGAAGGGACATTTTACTTATTTAAGGTTTGCATCTATTTTCCATACACGAAAGTGAAATTGAAAGATCATTTTGTCAGGTAGAACAAGCAATTTTCAATTAATCATTCCATTAAGAATTCTTTCTTTCTCCTTTAAGTTTTTCAAGCATTGCCTCCTCCCACCTACCCATCTACACCCACAGAGTAATTCAGGGTATTAGGAATGGTCTGTGGTATGTTCCTCCTCTCTGGTCATGCTTCCTGTGTTAATGTGGCTGAAAACTAACTTAACTGAGTGCACAGAAAAGGCAAAAAAGTCCCATACTGACACAGCGAAGTACATTTGATCAAGAATCTCTCTAGCTGTTTGATGTTTATCGACACACGAGAGTGAAATACTGAGGAAGAGGAAGGAGCTGAGGAAATGTGGGCTCAAGGTGCCATTTCCACAAGCCACAGATTTGCACTTTCATAACTTGTTTTCCTGACCTTTCCTGTGTGAGATGAGCACCTGCCCCATTCTCCACCTGCCTAGAGATGTATTTTGTAAAGTTCCCTTTCAGCTCATAGAGTTCTGTGGGCCTGATCTTGCCTGGCATGTGTCCTTCAGTACAGAGAGGGTGGCAATCATATATATGCCCAAACTGCACAGAGAAGGCTGGATGTTAGGCTACTTCCAAAGCCACATGTGTCCTTGTCACTATTCCTGCAGAGACACTTACAGGAGGGTTCCTAAAGAAAAAATGTGGAATTTTTCTTTCCTTTGATAAATTTTCAGTGTAGGGGATGAAGGCATTCATTAAAAAAATATTTTAAAAATCTCAATGCTATTTTTACAAGGAAAGTGTATAATCTGAGAACCCAGCAAAAACAAACAAAAGTATGACATGCTAAACCAGTTCTTTATTGCAAGATTGTACGTAAAGACTGTTGACAACAGGTTTTATCGCTGGGTAATAGGAAAGACTAAATCTATAATTAGTAACTAACAACCAAACAAAATAGAACAGTACCAGAAGCAGAAGTCTCTGATCTGCTGCTCCCTTTGGGTTTCGGCTTCAAGCGCAGCTCAGCATACGTGATGATGTTTCCTGTAAGGAGTAGGGAAATGCTGACATCTGTGGTTGTGCGAGCCACTAAATGGAGATACATTAAAGAATTACATAGAAGACCAAGTCTGTATGAAAAGGGACATAGGTTTCCAGAGCTGCTATTTCAGCTTTTTTTTTTTTTTTTTTTTTTAAGAAACAACAGGCAAGCTGATGACTTATTATTTCCTACTGCTGTCAGGAAGTAACTAAAAGCCTCCTCCATAACCTTTGCTTGAACTACTTGGGTCTTGCATGGCCAGACCAGGAGGCAGACAAACAGACTGAAGGATGGGTAAGACAGCCGTGGCTGCTTTGTGGACCCCAAAGGGAAAACTGCCACTCAGAGAAATACTTCTGCAGCAAGGTGATTTTGGGGGATATTTCTCACTTGTAAAACAGAGAATCATCGATGTTTATGCCAGGATGTTACGTGATGCTTGTAATAGCAGAGAAAGGGACTTGATGGTTGAAGGCATCAGTTTCCAGATGTACGTTGCCAAAACAGAACAAAAAAAGCCATTCAAATCACATGACTTGAGTTAGATGCATGGGGATTCTTTCTAAACAGATTTTCAATTTTATTTTAGCTGGGTATCTTGTAGAGCTAGTTTTATGGAAGATATTTGGACCATAGGTAGACTGATCCTCTTTTCATAAATAGTGAGATTTTATCAATCTGAATCAAGAATAAGTTTCTGTGCCTGAGTTTGTGATCCCTGGGGCTTTTAAAAAGAAGTAAGCAACTTCTGTAATAGAAAATCTGACTGATCTAGAAAAAACTCGGCAGAAGAAGAGAGTCTCATTAGGCTAAAATGAGATAGAATTTGATGTGGGAATTGCTGAAACGTGGAGTGGTTTTACGGTAAGGAAAATGCCAAGGTCCTGATTGGCAAATAAGGTTTATTCATACAGATAAGATGTCGTATGCTTTAGAGAGCCTGACCTAATACACTTTGCTGTTTGGTTTATTGCAATTTATTAGTTCAATGAGCTACAGAAAATTTGTATACTATAGCTAACTGTATAGATAAGTAAATGCTGTCAAGAAGAAATGCTCATAAATATTTTTATTCTTAGAATGTAAGTATTTTTCAAAGATCAGTCAGGACTTTTAAACTTTAAAATGCACTAGCTTTATAAATGGAGACACATCTAAAATACATGCTTTAGCAAACCTCCTACTATTACTAAATATTTTCATTCAAATAAAGATCCATTTCATTAAATAATATCTCTTGGGCTGTATGAAAAAGAAAAGTTCTTATCCCCGCAAACTGAATATTTAACAAAAGGACTGCTTCTATTATAGTGTGTGTTGGAACACAACCATTTGAATGTGAAGTCCTCAGAAGTCAGCAAGTGGTTTTAAAATACCACATAACCTTAATTTTGCCAGTCGCTTACACACCCGTACCTAGTTTAGCAACAAGGAGCCCTGGTACTAGGTGGAGATCTCTATCACTTACTAAAACTGAGATTGCACTTAATTTCTATATGCAAATTGTGGAGTGCAGACAGACATCTCTTAACTGGAAGCTTCTATTTGGTGAATGTGGAGATAGGGAGTGCTTCTGGCAGGTCATTCACTGCAGAGAGTCAGGCTTTGCAGCCATGGAGCTCTTGCAATCAACTGCACACCAGGTTGATTGTGTAATAACCTGACGTTGACTTTCCCATTGGAATGGGATCACAGCAAGTCCATTTCAGGCACTTCTGTGGATGCAGCATCCCAAGTTTACAGCTGCAGATGTTTTTTATTGCCATGTTGTGTTAAACATTATTTAATGCAGTTTGTCCAGTCTTCCAAGGTTATCCCAGTAGTTTTCAGTGAGTGAGATTTCCTTATCATTAGACTGCAAATTTATACATTCTTTGCAATTCTGCCACCAGTAATTTTTTCAACTTTTACTATATCCTCATAAAATACATAGAATAGACTTTGAGATATGAACAGTATTTGAGAGAACTCCAAGAAATTCTGCATAATTTGACCAAACCAAATCCCTTTCTCCATAATAAGGAAAACCTAAAAATAAAAAAGATGTGGCCACCAGATCTGTAAAAGGACTTTCATTCTCAAATGCAAATTATACATATTTAAAACATTACTCAACTACTGTTGAACCTTGGCAGTTGAACTCCCCGCACGTTCACCTTCCACATGCACCAGATCTTATCAGCATCTGTACTTTTCTAGGACAAATTAGCAATGGCACCCCGCCCCCAGTTTTGCACAAAATGCAGCCAGGAGGAAGTGGGCATGTTCCATTTTTCCATAGCCTAGCGATCTGAAGTCTTGCCTAAAGTCTGGGAATCTGCAGTGGTGATTAAGGCCTCCTCTCCCTCTTCCATGGTGAAGAGTTTTAATCATGCAGTGCTTTCCCTCACAACCATCTTGAAGCTGCTTCTTTTTCTGCAAGGTAGTCAGACATCCTTGGCCATGACAACACTGGCACAAAATCTGGCCAAGGGAGGGATGTGGGTAATAGTCATCCTCCAGAAGACAGCTCGACATGTCACAGAGTCAGGATAGTGCCAAAGGGAGAGTCTGTGATACTTGCCACAGACAGTCCCATCACCTTGGAGCTGAGACCCTCACTTTAAGACTCAGCTTTGAATTCCTGCTCCAAACCAGAGGAAACATTGAAATTTCTTCATGTAGAGTGGGACTCGCTCTACGTGTGTTTGGTACACAGAAACTGTCCTGTCCAAAGCAGTCTTGAGCCCAGTCCATGTAGGAGAAAGCTCTTGCAGGGAAGGAGCTAACTCCTAGAAATGTCTGAGTGAGCAGTACCCTGTGTCATTGCTCTACTCTGTTAGCTACTTTGTCCAGCTCCTAGCTCACCATGCTGTTTCCTTAAGTAATTAATACATTGATAACTAATGAGCCTTGAAAACACAAATATATCATGTTCCTCTCACCACAAGCATTTCCTATTTACTCAGAATGAGAAGTTGTCATTCATATTAGTGATCCAGAATTTTGACAAAATGCTTTCATGAATGACTTTTTGACATACCAGGAAAATGTGATTTCTAAAAAGGAAGTTGGTTTCAATCATCTCCTTATCCTGAATATTGACTTATCCCTTTGTCTTTTGTTATAAACATATGAAGTGATCACAGATTGAGGTTATGAGAAAATCACTACTGGAAAATTAAAGAGGAAGAACAGGAGGGTTTAGCAGTCATTCAGTACTTCCTTCAGTGGCAGTGATTGCACTTTCAACTGCCACTAGTTTCCTGGTTTACTAGTTAATTTACCACTTCTTTTCCATGAAGACATCATAAAATGCATTGGTCTGATTTTTGGACTAGATGAACCATTTTTGTTTCTCATTCTGTTACTTAAAACAAAGGGCCAGAACTGAGACACCATTCTATATTGATACTGACTTAGTATCTTTGCTGGTTTGTAACTCATGAGGATCCCTTCCATCATTTGCAACTTTCCACCTTTTCCATGACTTCTGCATGCAGCATTTTATAGCATTCTTCTATTATCCAGTGATAGTTTTTTAAATGAGAGAGAAAGAGTGCACGAGAGAAAACAGTTTATGCCCAAGAGCTGATTAAATGTTTTACCTGGAGCTGATGTCTGAGAAGGAACGTGTGGTCTTTCCCTCGGTAGCATTGCCACGTCCGCGTATGTGATATCACCTGCCATTGATGAGCAAGTCCCTCTGAGTTATGGAACAAGCTGGTTTAGTACAGTGGGTTGCATCCTGTATTAGCTTTGCCTGCCTCCAGAAGTATACATATACCGTGCTATGCCCCTGAGGAAGGCTGAGAAACACATAAAAGGAAGGAAGTTACTTCTTTCAGTACAGCTTCAAAGCCTATTTTCAGCCACCATTCTGTCTCTTCTTATGTGATTTCTTGCCCTTCAGAATAGAGGAGAAAATGAAGATTAAAAACCATTCTTTTTATTAATATAAAAAAAAAACCCCAAACTTTTTGGCCAAAGCAGAGCAAAGCTCCTAAGGAATAGGCAAAAATAGATTTACACAAGTAGAAAAGCTTTGCTGGTTCTCTTGAGAATAGCTAAAGCAGTGCAGTCTGTGCTGTGAATGCATTATGCTCGTATGCATGACCTTACAAAGCCTATTCACCTAAAAGGAAGATGAACAAGATATATATCAGTATAAGATGTTTTGGGGCTAATGTAACTGCAACCACAGTTAGTAGGTATAAATCATAACTCGAACTCTAACCTGCTCCATCCAGCAGGTACTATAATGGTATAACAATTGAATTTAGATTACATTGCTGATGCATTAAATTTTACTCAAAATAAAATGTAAAGTAATATGATTGGTGCCTTTTAAAAGCAAGTTTCAATATTTTAACAGTAGTTATGAGGACCAGAACTGCTGTTCCTAAGTTGCTCGAGCTATCCCCTGCTTGACCCAGCAACTGCACAGACAGAATGCCTGAGTTGCCTTTAGCTCCTTGTTCATGACCCATTTGTTTGCTGCAGACTATTTTGGTAACAGTGTTTTTGTCTTCTATTTTGAAAATAACCACCACCAAAACAACCACCGCCAAAAGCCCCACAGAATTAAACTGAAACTTAAAGCCCTTCTAAAAGCTAAAAAAACTTTTCTGAACACACAGACATGAAGTCTTGTGCACGCACAGTCCTGACATTTCCCATTAAGAGCTACACATTTGGCTTAGTGCTCAATTCCCACTTAGAAAATTCCTTAAGAGTTCAACACAAGACAGGCTTTACAAACCTACGCAGGTCAATTGAAAAGAAGGTTTCTGTTCTGTGGCAGAACCCATCTGCCTTTTCTGTTACATTCAGTGAGACAATATGCTAGACTGAAATGAAAAAAAGGTTGGTTTTGTGATCTTGTATTACAGATCTTTTCCCTTCCTACTTTCCACGTTGGTAGCAGAGTTAAGTGCAGAAAGAAAAACGTTTAGGGAAAAAAAAAAAAGAAAAAAGTAACAAACCAAAACCCAAAAAACAAACCTTTGATAGTCATGGAACAGATTACTCAGAAGCGCCGCTCAGGTACAACTTCTGTGCAACGTCTCTTAATCATTGCTGCTCTATCATCAGCCACAAAGTGATCAGCACGCAGATGTGGATATTGTTAACTGGATGCTGATAAGTTTTGTTTCATGGCAACCTACATACCAGCCATATGACTGGTCCTAATGTGAAACAAAACTTTTGTCCTCTGATTGAATCAGTTTCCATTACTTCCCCCTGAACGTGTCACCATGTTTTACAGCAGGATATTTAGGCTCTGAAATAGAAAAAAAAAATACAACCCACCACCACCCAACCAAAAAAACACAAACCCCAACCCCAAACCAAAACCCACTTTCCTTATTTGATTTTGGTTAAAACTTCAGTCCATAAAGGAGAGCTAGAAGGACAAGCCAGTTGCTTGAACTCACAGTCTCTCTTTCCATCACTTCATACACACCTAAGAGGTCTTTTCTCACATCACTCCCTCCTAAATGGTTCAAAACCATCAAAATGTAATTAAGTATATTCAGTGTAAGCATGAGAGACTTTTTGAGCTAGTGGAAAGAAACACTGTTTCTATTTTAAGGGAACATGTCTCCTCTCCTCCCCTCTGAAAAACACATTTTCAGACAGAAGAGCAATCTCAGCAGAGCAGGCAGTTACAACCTTTGTGAACAAGCAGATTCTCACTTGCCTGAAGGAAAGGACAAATGCATGCAGTTATTTCCCAGAGTAAACTTACAAAATAGCCACAAGTGGTGGTGATTCTCATTTTGGATCTGAAGTCTACATGCTTGTGCTTGCTGTTTGGATGGATAATGAAAAGGAAGATGAATTTTAGTTTCTAGAAGTATTAGGTGAGCAGAAGCCTTTGCAAGGCATTTGTCTTGAAGTCTCACTATCCTACTGGAAACTTGGTTTTCTTACTTTTAAAACAGATATTGCATTCCTACAAAATTTTCATGGGTTAAATATTTTGTTTAGTTAATAATTTTAGCTCTGTAATTTCAATACTTTCTTTTCTTTCATTTTAAATTCTAGCTTTATTTATGAACACCCAGCTGTGGGTCACCCAAGTCTGACCCACTGATCTCTCAATGCCAGTAGCACTTTCAGAAGAAAATAAAAATCCAGGCCGTTGTAGGCAAAGGCCATCCTAGACCCAAGAGGTATTTGTTAGCACTATGACCCCACTGCTCATAAAGACAATGGAAAGCTCCCTCTTTCCTACCCGTGTGCCTAAGGATGGCAGTTCCACTCAGATCGTTGAGTCACATCTCCAGGGCTAAGCATCATTGCCAGCCTGCATATTGCGGGATCTGGAGTCATCTGGGGAGCAAGGGACCTCTAGTCCAACCTTTGGACTAGAACTGTGACTGACCAATCAGTCCTGAAAGCAGGGCTGATTCCACAGCTTGCTCAGGTTTCTCAGGGCTTTTTCCAGGCAGGTTTTAGAAATGCGAACAGGGATCCCATGGCATCCCTGGGAACCTGTTGCAGTGCAGCACCACTCTCACAACAGAAGGAATTTTTTCCTTCTGCCTGGTCACAGTCTCTGGGCTGCCAACTTGTACCCATTGTTTCTTGTCCTTTTGCCAGGCCCCTTTGAGAAAAGACTCTCACTGGGTTCTCCAGAACCCTCTTCTTGTACGTTAGCTAACAGAATACTGCAGACAAGGCAACAGGCTGATTTTAAGTTTTATAAAGCAAATGTCTTCATGACGTGCCATGCATCTTAAACTGTTGGCATTTCTTGCAAATTACACTAAACAGTGTTCTTCTGGTTTGTTTAGACAGTTTTTCAACCGCAACCTTTATCATATGAATATCTCCAGATTCTGAACACACCTTTTGCTTGTGACAATGCACTGCTGTCTACTGGTGGATTTTGCAGAATAGATGTTTCAGAAGCAGAGCCTGGTTCAGCCAGTTGTTCCCCCACTGTCATCTTCTCACATTCAGATGCCATAGTCTTTTTGGCTTGTTACTCCCAGGGAAAAAAAGTTGCCAAAATATCAAAATGCTTCTTTACAAATAGTAATCTGGGTTGGGCATCCATGTGGCTTAACTTCTCACAGGGTCTACCATCACCTCATGTCTTTTGGATTCACCAGATGGATGCTTGCCTCACCCTCTTCTTTCCTCCCAGACACCTTAGTAATATGCTTAGGTTAGATGACACAAACGCTGATGAGGCCAGTAAAACAGCAGGGCTTGCTGTGCAGCAGTCAGCCACGTGTCAGGGAGGGAGAGAGGGACTTTTTTAGCCTTGAGTTTTCAGACAATTTGCCAGAGCATGGAGGTATCTGATGGCTCAGACTTGATGGTAGAGTTATTGCCTAGGAGTACTCTGCAATGAATGCCAGCTCATGTTCTTTCCCACCTTGATATGTGCTTCTGATTGCACGCAGACTCTCTACTTCTAACCCAAGTAACGTTGCTTAATAATGCTCTGGTGTTAGCACAGTTACCAGTTCCAGTCATGCATAGAGTGAATGTGATAACAACTGCAGGTGACACCCCTTCTGTGGGTGTGACAGCGTGTCCTTCATTGCATGCAAAGGCAAAAGTAGACTGAAAACAGCAATGTGGGCTGCAAAGCGGAATTCAGCACCTTCTGCCACAGAACAGGCAGCTCAGCCCTGTGGTGCACATTTTGAAGGACCTGAACTGCTGCTTTGACAACAGATTGGACATTTCCACTTCCTGAAGGCTGAGCTGCAACACAGAGACCTCCAAGCTAAATTGAGTGAATCCCATGAGTAAATCTCCAGTTTGGTTTTGATTCTAAACCCTGTGTCACAGCAGAACCTGTACATACAGTGGGGTGCAAGAGTGGCATCCAGAAGACATGATCAGAGCTAGGGCTACAACCAAAGACACTTCCTGCCATAAAAGAAAGTCTGTGCATTGTTATCCTATATTGCAGCAAAAAAAAGATGCCATCTAAGCAAAGCTAACCATGAATTTACCAAGAAAAAGAAAACAAAAAAACCCAAACAAACAAAAACCAACAAAGCAACCCCAAACCTCAGTGAACCAGCAGTGCCTGTGGATTGCAAGCTGAGTATTTCCATGCCAGCAGCTTCATGTTCAGCAGATGGGACTTGGCTGATGGCTCAGACTTTCTTGCAGCATCTGCAAGGAAAGTAGGTGGGAAGCAAACATGGTTAGAAGCCCCTGAAATTGGGTTCTTCCTTATGCAGGGTTTTGGGTTTTTGGGGCACAACAACTCTGAACTTCAGGTTAATTCCCAAAGGTGTTGCTGTGTAGGTTATTTATTCTGAGTGCCATATAATTCCTTCAATGCTAAGCAGTGGTGGGGTGAATATGTGGGCAGGAGAATGGGCTCAGTCTCCTGAGCAGTTTGGTGGTGGCACATCAGGGAGGAGCTAGTGAACACTCCTTCCAGTACACTGGGGTATTGCCTTCTCTCCTTTCCTGCACTCTCGCAAACTGAGTTAGTTTTCTTCAAAGGACTGAAGCAGTGAGCCTGCTGGGACCACTTCCTTAGGTAGCATGTTCTTGGTGATGTTATAAGGACCCTTCTATCTGTGACTTGGAAAATGACTGCTGAGGAAAAAGTAGTGTAGGTCTCTGCAGATCACGTCTACACCACAGCATCTAGCGCTTTGGACAACAGGATGTCTCTGCAAGGTGGGCCACAGCAGAGGTGCTGGAACAGTTGCAGATCACCCTGGCATGATCACAGCACTGTGGCTGAGAGAGCACATCTTGGTTCGATGCAAGTACAGTGTGCTGGACACATCCTACAGCACAGTGCAGCTCTGCATCATGTGGTCTTACAGGTTGAAGTATTTTTGTTTAGGCCTTCCACAGTGTGCTCTGTTCTACCTGCCTTCAGGTCTAGTAGACCTCCTGTGCCTTTCCCTCATGCATGATAAAGTGCAATGTTTGGGTATCATTTTAACCTGTGGGTCTGAGAGCACATAGCAAAGAGCATGGCACTATTCCCAGGACAGAGTTGGAAGGGCAAAAGTAAAAGGACTCGCCCAAGCTCACTCAGCAGGAAGACTGCTCAGCACTCCCGTCCCTCAGCACAGCACCCTTTCCAGCAGGCCAGGCTGATCATTGATGCATCATGTATTTGCAGGTTGTTGCTTCACAAACTGTAAAACCTGAATCCAGATACGTCAGTTTTCTTCTTCCTGGGTATTCCAGAGCTCTTTCTGTAAAGGTACTTGCATGTAGAGTTAGATATTCTTTGGCCATTAACGTATTTATTTACTGTCACAGTGCTTTTTGGCAAGAATTTTCTTTCTTCTTTTGAAATTGGAAGCGAAGTTGTTGTAAAATCTTGGTCAGCTGTAAGTTGTGTGGACTGAATGAACAAATTGTGGCTAGACTACACACAACTTACAGTTCTTCCAGACGATACTGGAATTAATCACCATTGAGCAGCTTTACAAATATTTTAGATTTGCCACTGAGCTACATTTAAGTTACTATTCCTAATATTTGCAGAAAATAAGGATAAGTGCATCTATAAGCAGCAACAGCATTTCTGAATTACAATATACATCCTGTGTCAGTGGTATATATGCTGACCTTCCCCAGACTGCAGCAATGAGCAAGGCTCATGTCTGGGAGCAGGAGGTTGGACTAGAGACTTCCAGAGGTCACTCCTTCCCCAATTTACTTAATGCTTTTATTGTTCTGTATTTTTTTTTTCCTTTTGGTAGTTTAAAGAAGCACAGAAGGCCAACATCAGACTAGGAAGCCCTTTTGGGGCTCTCCAGCTCTTACTGTATTTTTTCTGCCCAATTTAGGGAACAAATGAGAGCACAATGAACACTTTTTCTGCAAAACTTCCACTGCTCTCTAGTGTAATTTTTTTACAACTACAAGTATGCAACTTTACATTTTTCCTCAGGAGGCAGAAACACAACCATAAATTATTTTTCTCCTGAACATACAATTTCAAGATTCAAAAGCTAATTCTTACAGTTCCAGATCTGTAGAGTACCAGTGCTTGTTCATCCTAGGACCAACTTATATGAGGCTTTGTTCTCAGCTTTCACTTGAGTGATTCTATGGGAACCAGACACTGTGATTCAGTCTTTACGGAAGTTTTTGTAAGGACTAGTGTGGAATCCATTAAGAAGAGCATGCCTTTTATATTTTTCATAATATGCTGTATAAAGTTTCAGTAGATATATTTTTGTCTTAACAGACTGAAACAGCTTAAACCCCACAATACAAATAGTGATCAAAATGCCTCGAAGAGGAATACAATACATGACCTTACCACATCCAGCTTGAGGTAGTGGCCCAGTTCCCAGTCTTAGGGAGTTGAAGTCAGCAGAACTACAGTGCATCGCCTGGGGTGGCACAGAACAGGGAGATGAGGCTGAACTCAGCCTCTGGAGATGTTTCAGCAGGAAAGCCTGGATCTTGTTTGGTTTTCTACACAAGGTTAGCTCCTTACAAAAGCACCCTGCAAAACCTAGCAAGCTAACAGGCTAACAGTTGACTGTGAACTAGAAGGCTGACTGCATGGCTTCTAGAGCTAGAAATTGATGGCTGGGGAGAAAGCATCTGGTGTTTCACAGGGAAGTGCAGCTGACAACGTTCAAGTCCTAAAGAATCGGGACTCCTTAGACTGCCTTTGTAGCTTCAGCAGAAAAATCTAGTGGTCAGAGAGATCTCAATTACCTCACATATAGGAAAACTGTACCTTCTACTAGGTACAGTCAAACTGGTTTCATCTCTGTTTGCAATGCTGTGTCCATAATGTGATTGAAATTCTTTAAAAGGACCAAACCATATCCTGAGGTGTTCATTTTTCATTTATCTGTTATTTGGCTTGTTTATTTTGCAACTTCAGCAGTAATATTTTGGTTAGCTGCATGAACGTCTCTGTTGACAGGCAACATAATATTTCCTTCTGGCAACAGGATGTTTCATTGTACATCCGTGTGCCTGCTGGGCTCCAGCAAGATTAGCACAGCAGTGAAAGCAAAGAAGCTGTTGAGCTCTCCAGGCTTGGCTGGATACCCTGATACAACAATTTTTTTTTTTTCACTTTGCAGGTGTACCAGTCAGTTGAAAATAAACTTACAAATGCTGATGAATTTGTATTTCACAGAAAAGCTTGAATAGCATTTAAGAGGTTAAAGCATGTGATGTAGAAATAGCAAGAGCAAGCATTCAGATTACAGTTCTCCACGTGTCTTTGAATTCTATTTATTTCCATAGAGTATTAGAGTATTCAGAAAGGCTGTGAGAGAACATAGCAAAGAACTGGAAGGCAGCTGTGTAGCCCAGTAAATATGATTTTTACGTTACTAGTCTTTGATCCATCCATGCAGGATTTGGCTGCACTTGTCTTGGCCTCAGCTGTCTTGTTTTAGCTGTGATAGCAGTTGTCTAGCAGCCAGGGAACAATAGCATAACTTGTTTTTAGTTAGCCCTGTGACAACCACATGCAATAAAGGTATAGGTGACCTGTGCTGTTACTTAGTAACAAATATTAACCCCATAGATAGAGGCTACAGAAGCTACTGGGTGTCTTTAACTAAGACAGTCAAACAAAGATAGTCAAACTTTAATTGGGAACCAGTGATAAAAGATCAACTAAGCAGACTGTGTTAGCAACCAAAGAAAATAGAACTCCAGCTCAACCCAAGAGCAAGGAGGAAAAAAACTTACCTCCATCAACAGCAGACCCCTCCTGAGAAACATCTTGGTGGACACCAGTTGATGACTCCATACACCCCCCTCTTCCTGTTCTTTTCATGGAAGATACGTACCATGGACACAGGGCTTGTGAGGCACAGCAATGGTGAACAAAACTCTACTCAGAAGTGTATGTCAGCAATTTTAATGTATTATTGATACATACTAAGACTCTGTTACAAAGACTGTGAGCAGCTTTTCTGTGAAAGCCTTTCTGTGGATGGCAGCGTCCAGTGATGACAGAAGACCTGTAGTACAGCTAACATATTCCTGTGGTCCTGGCAAGCATCTTGCTTATACTCCATCTCCATTTTATAAGGACTGTTGGAATTGGGGAACAGGGTTCTCAAGCACTCAGCGCTCAATTTTAATAACTAACACGCATACTGATGAGTTTGCAAATTTTAAAGTGTTAACACCAAAACTTTCCTGTAAAGAGATCAAGTGAGACAGCATATGGGCAATGTGTTCAGCAGCACATAGGATAGTTCAGGAAATGCAGACTTCAAAAGCAAAGGTGAGAAATTAAAAGGTGAAATGGAGCCTA
The DNA here is from genome assembly GCA_024605025.1 of Megaceryle maxima. NCBI lineage: Eukaryota > Metazoa > Chordata > Aves > Coraciiformes > Cerylidae > Megaceryle > Megaceryle maxima. Next base: position 17,694 of record JANHGN010015109.1, on the reverse strand, counting down.
CTGAGTTAAAACACTGATAAGGTAAAACTCTAGAAAGGATCCAAAACTGTAGAGCAACATTATGTGCAAAGCAAGGCATGGACACAGCTCTTATCAAAGCACCTTGTTGTGATGATTCTGACTTAGGGAACTGTGTTTAATGGTTAGATACAGTGACCCTTCCATAGAGAACTAAAGGCTTGAAGTCTACGTGCCTCTGATGCTGAGGTGCTGACAGTGTTCAGTGCCCTGTACCACTCATCACTACCTAGGTTACATTAAAAACAGAAGATGGACAAACATAGGGGAAGAAGGAGAAATAAACATCCAGAGTCAGACTGAGTTGCTAGGGAAGAAATAATGATTACTGCTCATTAGATCCCAGAATAATTGAGGCTCTTGGCCCCAAAAGAAGATTCTTTAAAAAAGCAACCCTTTGTATTAAATGACCTCTTAAGTTAGATGCTAACACTGTTCTAACCATGACTGATCAAGAGAATTCCTCTTTAGCATCTGCTACAGCTCCTGGGTGGACTGATGGAATATCTGATATAGATGCAATACCTGCAGTAGTAAATTATCATTATAAGTAGATACATTACATTGCATTCTATATATTAGCACAAGACAAAGGTAACAATACAAACATATTTGGCATTGAAAAAGTCATCAGCCTCTGCTTATAGTCTTCTAAACAATAGAGGCAGACAAGCCCCAAATTATGACCAGGTTGATTTCGAACAGTTGCTGTGTGTGGCCTTGCCCCAGGACATTAAACACAGCTATAAAGCAAGAAGGGGATCCTAAGATGACCTTAGGCAACACTGGGATCCACTCAAGACAAGGAACTGTAACAGTTGTGCTAGGAAGAGTCTGGAGGAGGACAGTTATCCACTGCCATCTGCCCCACTGCAAAAAGAGCTCCACAATAGATAACCAGCTGAAAAATTGAGAAAAATTTTAGTTTTTTAAGCCATTGTAACAACATAAAAGGTGGGAGATGTTCTCAAGATATGGTCAAGCAAATCACAGTCACATTACACTCAGATCAGTGTGATGGTAAAGCCTCTAAATGATGATACTTGCATTGAAGGGGTTGTTAAACTAAAGAACATAAAATAGTCTAGCCTGGGCAACAAACAGTGAGTCAGACTGAGCAGTGAGATCAAGTATTGTTTGGATAGGATTAGCAAAAGGGATCCAGCAAGAAAAGAGAAGTGGCTGCTTCTGGGCAGGGTAAAAAACAGATCATAGTGGAAACCAGAACTTCCTCAATTACAGAGATATAAAAAATTACATACAAGTATAACATACACATAACCATATACTAATTTTATGAAAAAGACCTTTTATTATCAAGGAGCTATCCAGTTAATGTTAGAAATGTGTAACACCATTGCAATTGTCTGTTGATCAAGTGCTCAAAAATCACTGTAAATTACTTCATTGTGTATAATTTATCTGATATTAGATGTGTAAGTACTGTAATGTCTGCTGAAGGATGTGCTTTTGATTACATCATACCTATAGAAGCAGCAGTCAGCTCATGGGAATAATTGCAGTCATATGTTATGTTAGGTTCAATGCCTTTAGGAACCACCAAGCAATTTTCAACAGTTTTCAAGGAATTTCCAGATGTGCTAGAGCACCCCACTTTTACACCTGAAGTCTGACATGTGGTATAGAAGCCACAAAGGGAGAATCACCAAGTAAACCACATTACTACCAGTCTGAAATGCAAAGTGCCTCTCAGAGCAGTTGTCCTCAACTAGAAGAGTTTTGAACTTGGCTTTACATCCTAGAGTCATCCTTTTAATAATCATATTGATTTTCCTTAGCTGTAAAAATAAACTATTTAGTACATTATGGTTATACGTAATGATGAAGAGCTACAGATTACTCTCAGACCTGTACAACTTATCTTGAGGTAAAACCAGACAGAAAAGAGCAAAGGTCTCAGAGATCTGCTCTTTCCTCATGATCAGTAGCCTTGAACTGTAGAAGGGCACTAACATCCATTTTTGACTTGTAAAAAGTACCTGTGAAGTGGACTAACAAAAGAAAGGATTCTAGTTGGTAACACCCCCTCATTTTACCTGTGGTTTATACAACTACTTAAGTTGTGTTACAAGCAACTTAAAATTAGTAAGCTGCTTGTTTTAATAGCTCTAAGAGGCAATGTACCAGCGTACAAAGACACATAGTCTTTATATCTTCATGATGACAAGAAGAGAGACACTAGCCTGAAATCTTCCTGGACTTCAGTCACAAATAAAATCACAATGCATTTATTCCTCACAATTCAGGTCAGCAACTTCCCCTTCATTTTACATCAGATGCCATAGCCACTGTAAAGTGGGATAAAACAACAAAGACACTTCAAAAACCCTATTCACTTTCACTTTACAATATCTTAGATACCCAGAAGGACTGCCCTCTTCTTGCAAATCCACTTGTACAGGGAGTGGCAGTTATCAGCATGCATTTCTGTCAACTTATAGGCAGCACATTTTTCTTCTTTCTTCCTTCCTTTCATTGTAAAACTGCAAAAGCCAAACAACACACAGATAGGAAGATCATTGAAAAATGATCATGATTAAAACCAGAATGGACTGAGCTGCCTAACTGGAGTATGGACCCTGATACCTTATTACTGTTTTCTCACAGCTTAATGGCTGAAGAGCCTGGGAGCAACGAGTGGAGAATGTGTTATGGAAGCCAACAGAGATTCACTCCAGAATGAACCTACCTGTGTCCTGGGTGTTTGGGATCACTAAGCCATACCCATCTTCCTTCTTCCTCATCAAATCTTAATCCAGTCCAAACAAAGCCTGTGTCTTTATCCTTCAGTGTGTTTAAGAAATCCTAGAGAGAGGTATGTCTTTGAACTCTTATAATAATGACACTTCATAAAACTCCAGCACCAGTAATGTTTAGCAGAAATTAATATTTTAAAACCAGCAAGAATTTCATACCCAAAGATTCCAGAGAATGTTTCCAAGAAATTGAGAAAAAAACCCAAAAACAAAACCACAGGGAAATTAGTTCAGATTCTCAACTACACCCAGTACCGTGGCTAATGATGGTCAGTGGGGCAACTAAGGAGCTAATCTTTGGCTCCTTGTTCACCTCAGATCCTTTCCACTAGCATATTTTAAATGAGGATCAGTCTGATCTGAATTACAGGAGCTGAAGTTATGTCTCTTTTTCCCCCTACAAAGAATGGAGGTGATCATTTTGCCAGCTCACTCTGCTGGGTGCTCTAGAAGTGACTGTGTGAACCTGGTCACCTTTAAGCAAAATCAGGAGCACAAAAGAGACACACTACAGGTTAGGATTTGGTCCACAGAACCATTTTTTTTCCTGTTGCTGCAGACCTGCTACTGACATTTAAAACTGTACAAAGCACAGAGAAACAGCTCTATCCTCCAAAGACAGTCAGCAGCCTTCACGGGTGCATAGTTCTGAACAAGTTTGATTTGGTATAAAACACACAACAAACCTTCAAATACCAGCTGCTTCTTGCTATATCATTGCATCTATTTAACTGTAATGTTGGCTATTGGTCTGCTGTTAGACAGAAATGTTTCTTAACATGCAGAAGCCAATCATCAGAGCTCTTTCCACAGGCAATGCCTTTTATGAATATATCTGGATTAGAAATGCCTTCTAAAAATACATGGAAAGCTACACTTTGATATGTGGATTCACAAGGTGTAGGTAAAAACAATATTTAAACCACAGAGTGCCTTACAAGCTCAAATGAATTACCATTTCAGTCTCATCCTCTATAATCAGGAGCTCAGATTTTTTTCCTGAGCAATATTGTCTGCTATTCTCCCAGGTGTCACGACTTTTTGAGTAGAAATAACATCTCCCATAATGCAGCTTCCAGCCAGTGGGGCAGAGTTCACATCTGGAGTCTGTGAAGAGTTTGGGGTGAAGGTATATTAGTCATACTTTTATTTTTAATTTTTTACACAACTTATAACATTATTTGGTCCTGTTTGTTTTTTTGTTTTTTGGGGTTTTTTTGCTGTGGCTTCTGAATAAGAGAGTAAAAAAGGTTTAAACCAGGGGCAGAGCAGAAAATGTGATGGTATAGCTCATTTTAAGAAAGCACAGCGTTGCTGCTTTAGAGTGGTAACAAGACTAGTCATTCTTGGATTAGGGATCACTCTGTGCCTTTAAATATTTCAGAACTCTAGGTAATTTTACTAAATATTTTACATAATAATTGGGGTAAAATCCCAGCTCTGCTGGAATCACCAGGAGCAGTACAATTCAATGTCATCCACGGAGAAATAAGCAAAGACCTTCAGTAACACTGTTCTGCTTTTATTTTTTTGCTTAAACCAAAATTTTCAAGGATGGAACTCTAAATAGATCTCTTTATACATCTTTATCGATATAAACATGCTTATTCTGGTTTCTAAAGGTCAATTCCTTTCTGCAGGTGTTTAGTTTTACATTCATCTTTTCAAGAGCTTAAAACAATTTACTGTAAGTGAGACTCTAGTTCCTTACCATTTGTTTGCATGCATAAGCTTTCCTTTAATGCAGTGAGTAAGCTGTTTTCTTGAAGGTCTTCCTCAAAGATACTGTCACTTTCAGAGATATTTTCTCTGGGCTTCCACACATCACTTGATAACAAGTCACCTGGAAAAGAAACTCCAACATTTTAATGTAACATTCACATGGGAACTATCTATAAACCCCACAGTATTTTTCCCTGGATAAGAACAGGAGCTTTAAGTGGAAACCCAGATTGCTGATTTTTCCTTCCAGCTCTAATTCTGATTTTCCCCAGTGTTCTCAAGTGATTTTGATGTGCAAAGTGATTTTGATGCCCAGAAGTAGGCTGAACATTAGGACTATCAGGCTAAGATTTTCTAAAGGAGGAAACTAAAATTAGACTCCTCGTTCAGTATTTGGATGCTTGTTGATGGCAACCTAAAAATTTGTTCCGTTTGCTTGAACAGGGCAGCTGCAACCACTTCTATTTGATCTCCAAGTTTAGATGCTCAGGGATAATGGCACACAACTGTGCTGGATAGCTAAGCTCTGTACACATGTGATCATGCTGCCAGTGACCCAGCACTTAAGCACAAATTCTGTGGACAGTGCAAAGGCCAATTTTATAAACTTACATACATTTTAGGTTGGTTTTTTTTTCTGTTTAGAGTGGTCTTTTCTCACTGCGTGTACCATGTCCCAGCCTCCTGTCTCACCCACCCCTGGAGTCCAGCTCACATTCCTGTTGAACACACCAGGGAGGACTGGCTATGTCTTAAGCAAAGCATCAGGGCATCAGGATGGTGAAGGCTGGCTGTGAGGATGAGGGGAGGAGGGGATAGCAGGAGTTCCAGTTGTAACATATACCTGGAGTGAGTTCTGTTTCATTATTAAGTGTTTTTCCAAACTGGATGGACGGATGGATGGATAGATAGATTCTTTAGCTAGAAACCTTGGTGGTTTGTTCAGTTTTGGAAAGAAATAGGAGAGAAGTGAGAAAGACTCCAGCCCTCTTCATAAACCCTGAACATACAGTGGTCCTCTGAAAGACACTGACTTTCTGCAGATCCACAGTCCCAAAATGCCAGTAACTTCCTCCCACCTTCATCAGAAACACAACAGCAGAAATCATGAGTGGTCTTGTCACCTTATCAAAGCGGTTTGTTTGCAACATTTAAGTTAAGGATTGATAACTGTCAATTTCACAGGAATTAAAGCAAGAACATTTCACTTGGTCACTCACATTGCTGAATTAATGTGATCACAGCTCCCAGAAATACAACATTCAGAAATCCTGAGAGAGCAGTAAGATACCGCAAGCCTGAAGAATCAGAGGAAAGTTCTGCAAGAAATAAGAAGGTTTTAGAAAAATAGCATAAATAACCCAGGACATAAATCTGGGTTTCTCTAGACATCTTTCAGAGAGAACCATCCATTACTGTCATTTTGCCTCATGCTTTGTTGCAGTTCCTTTTTCCCTTCTGGTTGCCTCCTGCATATCAAGTGATTCTTGTTTCTAATAAACTTTCTTTTATGATAACTTTGGGGGGGTCTGGAATTTCCTTGTGCTGTCTTCACTGTTTGCCAGTTCATTTGAGGTTTTGAGTGGTTATTGAACAGTTTCTGCTGCTTGATAGCAGGGGGATGTCGCTTGTGGCTATGATGAAGACTTAGATGTCACAGCAAGCACTTAACGAATGTTGCTAAATAAAAATTCAAACTTAGTGAAAAAGGAAGAACTGAAGTTTCTAACGCTTGTGGAGAAAGGTATGTTTTATATATATATATATATAACATGTAAGAACAAAAATGAGCTTCTAGGGCTACGAGTACCATTGCTATCAGTCAAGAAAGGACCAGCTGATTCTCTGAAAATTAAACTCTGTAACTCCAGAACCCACTATTAGTTTTATCACCTGTACACTAGATGCTAAGTGAAAGGCCTTTAGAAAAATGCACATTATAATTTGGAGATCTTTTTCTTTTTTCTTTTCTTTTTTTTTTTTTTTTAATTGAGTCCTTGATGTTTAACCAATCCCACCTGGAAAATTACTACAACACATTTGAAAAATTAAGTAGCAGTGCATTAAACAGGGCTTCTTTGCAGACTGGATGCTTGACTAAGGTCAGTGAATAGAGATGGAAAAAATGAGCTCCCTTGAAACTCAAAGAAAATTAGAATCAGAAAAGCCTGGAAATGCACAGTCATGGTGAATCTTCTGTCTTAATATTACCCAACAATCTTACAATTTACTCTTGTAGAACTGTCACACTCATGACACACCGCTTCCTAGTGAAACCCACTGCTTCTGTTTGGTCACCCACTTTATTTCAGGTTTTCTACGCGGCTTGACATAGAACCAGAGAACTATGTAGACTGGAAGGAATGTCAGGAAGCCAGCTGGTCTAGATGCCTGCTTAAGGTGGGTCAGGTTACAGAAGGTTTCTCAAGGCTTTGTCCAGCCAATTGCTAAATAACTCCAAGGATGGGGATTCCATGGCCTTTCCAGGCTCCTGTCCTAGTATTTGACCACTGCTACAGTAAGAAAAATTTTCTGGTATCAAATTGTCATTTTCCATATTCCAACTTGTGATTTACAGTGGGCACCTTCAAGAAGAATTTGGTTCTGTCCTCTCTACACACTTCTGTTTGGCAGTTAAAGGTAAGACCCCCTTCAGCCTTCTCTTCTCAGGGTTGCACAAAGCCAGTTGTGTCATCCTCTCCTCCTGTGTCACTTCTCCAGCTCACTCTCTGCATCAGGAGCCCTCCACTGGACTTGTTCCAGCAGGTTATCAGTGTTCTCTTGGAAGTGGTAGTGATACAGTTAATGTAGGATGCAACACAGAAAAGCTTTTTCAAATAACTGAGGCATAAAAAATGTTCTGATACCCCAAAGGATTCCTTGGAGCTGCGAGAATGTTGGGATAGAAGTTGCCCAGCTATGAGGGAGATGTCATATTATTTTTTTCTTCCTAGCTTTCTAACATTAGTGTTTTCAGGAAACACTTTGTGAATGTTCTTCTAGAAAGACCAAGGCATAATGCACTGTTCTCTTTGTCCAAACTTAACTTCATGGGAAAAAGATTTTACATGTGAACCTTCCATGAGTTAGGATCCAGGAATAAAATCAAAGAATAGAAGGATGATTCTTCGTTTTGTGGAAATGACTGTTCTTGGAAGAGAAAACAGGGTACCAATATGTTGTAAATTGTAGTGAATGTGTTCTCCAACTAGTAATAAGATCATGAAGTAACCCACTGAAGTATCCTTTAAAAGCCATGACATTTCAAATTCTGATTGTCTAGATTGGATGGGAATCAGTTGTTTGAAAAGTTCTCTGCTTCTACATTATTATTTCCAAAATGTAATGCAAGGAGCTGTATTTCAAGTCATGAAACAACTTGAACTTTGTGCTACATGCTAAACTCACTTCCACTGCCATCTTCACTTCATGTCTCGTTTCTAGCTGTCATCGCTTTGCCCAGAGGTCAAACACTTTCTTCCTCATTTCTCTCTTCATTCATGCTTGGGAAATGCTGTATCTGTGACTAGCCATCTCTAAATCTTCAGACAGCTAATCCCCACTGCTTTTATATTGCCACCCTATTTAGATGGCAAACAGCCTGTACCGCTGGCAAGACGGGATAGGAGTGTGAGGGGAAAGGGGAGCTCTGCACAGATGCTGCCCTAGATTATGCCAATGGGCCACTGAAACCATTTTGAACCACCCCAGGGAACACGCTTCTATATTCCATATGTATCTCAAGTTACCACAGCTAGTCTGTGTCTGATCTAAACCTGGCTCACACACCTTCCCTTACCAGCAGAGACTCAGCTTGCAGTGCATTGTTTAACAAGACCAGTGAAACCATTGTTCTTTTCAGCTGCTTAACTGAAGCTTTTCTGCTGCCCTGTCTGTGTCATGCAGGCAGAGGATGAAGACAGAGCACTTTAAACCTAGCTCTGTGTGTTTGTGGTCACATATTATTCTGTATATCTGCCACATAGGCTTTTTCTGACTTTCTGCTTCTTTTAAATGGAAATATTCAACCTCCTCCATTACAGCAACTTTGACAAATAGTTTCAAGACTGTTGGAAATGCTAAATTACATAAATATTACCTTTTATGATTAGTATTCTGATTTTTTGCTGGGTTTTTTTTTGCTGAATTTTGCTGGTTCGGTGCTTTTATGGCAGATGGGAACAGGCTCTCAGCTAAACTGTTGTAATAACAGACAAACTGGCACAATTTACGTCAATAAAACTGCACACAATTTATCCTGCCACCGAGTAACTGAAATTGGCTCTTGTTTTTTTTTTCCCTGTTAAAAAATTGTTCTTAAATAAATGTTCAGCCAGGACTTCTCAGGAACTGATCACAGCTAATTAACTTTTTGGTAACTGGACGTCTAATTTCTCTGAGGACTTCACAGTATGACAAAATCACTTTGTATTTATGATCTGAGAAGCTCTTTCCTGGGATGCTTAAAAGAAATCAAGGTTAGCAAGGGTGATCTTGAAAGCCTTCCTACCTATATCTTTGCATTTTCTCTCTTGTTGCTCCTGACACTTTTGACAAAATCCACAGTTGTTGTTGAAAAATCTTACTGGACAGTAAGTTACTGACAATTTTCATTTAAATAATTCTCAAATTCTTCTTACCTGTGATGTTGTTTGTCCTGAAAACAAAACAAAGGGGGGAAAAAAAAAAAAAAACCCAAAAAAAAACCCAACAAAAACCACCAACCAAACACAAAACAAACAAAGAAAAAAACCCAAACCTATTAAAAACCTCAGCTAAAACTTCAATGGCTAATGAGCTGAGACCATCACCAAACCTGCTGCCAACTACTGCCTCAAGTTTTCCTCATATGCCTCTGTCTCCTAGCCTCCATTCTGTACTGGCATCGTCAGCACCAGTGCTCCAAGCCCGGTGACACTGTTAGTACTGCATTTTATCTACTGGCCATCATATTTCTCAGTATACTGCCATATATCATTGGCAACTTTAGTAGCATCAGCTAGAATTTTGGCAGATTTGTTTTGTTTGGTTTGTATGTGAGAACTCAAATACAGCTGAATATAGCTAGAGATTTTTTATTTACTGAAAGCATAGCATAAATGCTTATATGCTCACCTGCGTTGGAGTTTTTCTTCCTGGCTTTGAATTTAAGTTCTGTATAACCCTCTTCATTCTCCATCTCACAGTCTTTTGATTACTTTGTCCTCTTGAAGACTGTTTGAGTGTTAGTGTCAAACTAGGTTATGGGAAATGCTTCTAATAAGTGTGATAAACAGGAAGGGGCCAGCGGATGGCCATTTTTGCTTGTAGCTGAAGACGTGGTAGTGGACTATGAAAAGGAAATGAACTGTATAAACTGCAGGAACAAGAGAACTTCTCTCCTTTTTCACTTCCTCTGTCTTTCTCTGACAAACTCCAGACCCTTCTAACAGATGCTTCTAACACTGCATTTTCTCCAGTGCACTATCACACTCCTCAAACACAGTCTTTCAATGTGCACAAACTCCTGCACAGGAGAGAACGTATTTGAATTCCTCAAGCCCATTTCACCAGTTTGATGGACTTTTCCCATTTACTTCCCATTAATATCAGCTTTGTCAACTTCTGAGTTTTTCTCAAATTACAGGAATTGCTTCTTTCTTTCCCAAAAGAAGATTTTGTGCATATGTCTCATTAAATACCTGGAAGGGGTATTTAAATACAAGCATTAATCCTTGGTTCTGATTGTGCCTGCTCACTCCAGCAACTGTTCAGAGATTTGAGCAACTTAATGTCCTTGCAGACCTGCTCAAACATCACAGTTTGCAATGTTCCTGTTGCACTTCGAAAGGAGAAGCAGGGACTTTTTGGATCAGCAAGGAGTTGTTTACTTTGAAATTACTATGCAAGGTCTCTTCCAAGCTGGGGATTCTAGCAAGCTCTTGGTTCTCTTTTAAGTGCTAGTCTGGAATATTTATTTCTGGAAAATGAGGATTCAGTAAAAAGTTGAAAGCTTTTGGTTTTGTTTTGGGGGTTTTTTTGTGTGTTTTGGTTTTGGTTTGTATTTGTTTGTTTGTTTGTTTTTCTCTGAGAGGTTTATAAAAATTTCTGTCTGTTGTCAAATTCACCAGGTTGTAACCAAGGTTTTCTTTGGCTCAGGACTACATCGTGGGTTCACCTTTAATGTGTCCACACAGTGATGATACATCATGGGAAACATAGACCATCCTGTCATTAGCTGTAGTATGCAATTAAATACTTAGTATCCTAAACATTTAGGTCAGTTTGGAGGAATAGAAGTGCATCTAGAGCACCAGACAGAAATTATTCACTGATTTCTTAAACAAAGCCTCTCTGATTATTAGGAATGGTCACTTAAGCTTGCAAGCCAAGGTAACTTCATCTCAGCCTGTACACTGTGGTTAGTAACTGAAAGCCAGGGTTAAGCTGTATGCAATACAATCAATCACATACTGGGGAAAAAAAAAAAAAAAAAAGAACTCCAGAGAAAGTCTTTCAATCACAAACATATTACTCGAGGCTGATATACCACTATGAAACAAAAGGTACTGAGTAAACAACAAATATATTCTCTGCTTTCACTCATCATGCAGCATCACAATGCCGAGTAACTCCCTTGTATCTGGTACAGACAAATCTTGCAGTGTTACCAACTTTCTGAATCATTTTCTTGAAAGATGCTTGAAGAACAAATTTTGAATATGGAAGATTTAATCATTTCTAGAACAGCCCTCAAATGATTTGCATGCTCTGAGCTCTAGCTTTTATGTTCACCAGATGCAACAGCTGATTTAAACAAAGGTACAAGACCTCCAAACAAGCCTTGCATCATTTAGCATGCTTAGATTCTTATGCATCCAGCCCCACAGCAGCTATATGGGACTTACTGTAAAGTAAACAGAAACACGACAGAAACTTCAGAACTTGATTTTTTTGTTTGGGGTTTTTTTTTTTTTTCTATGTCATGGTTTCAGGGGTTGTGCTGTGGTTTTTTGAATGCATGGCTTCAAATGAACTGGAATTACATACACATATTGACATTTTATCATATTTTAACCGAAAGTTTTTTGGGGGGAACTCAATTCAAACAGGAAGGTAGAGCTTCTATAGCTCCAAAATTTCTCATGCAAACAACACTTCATATTCACAAGTATTACATTCCAATTATTTTGTACATGTCTATTTCCAAACCTATGTTTGAAGATGTATTACTGGTTTTAAAATAAAATAAAAACCAGTATAAGAAGAAACATAAGATGAATTTTCACATTCTTCATCTGAAAAGTGTAGGAATGGCCAAGCCACTGCTGCTAAGAGTTGTACGCAACGTGCTTAGGAATTGCCTGGTGTCAGAAGACAAGTCTAATTTTTAAGTCTCAAAGGAGATGTGGGATACTTCCAACCAGTAAATCTGACCTCTATACTGAAAAAGCCCCACCCCAACCACAAGGTCAAATAAAGGAAAAAAATTGTCATCATGTGGCTAAGTGTGATCAATAGTGAAAGATAAATAGAGGGAAAACTTGTCTCACACATTCAATTTCATCTTCAATTTTTTGAAGAATTATGAACTCCAAACAGTTCAATCATTTTCTTTCTGCAACAGATGGTGGCAGATTCAATTAGCTTTGGTTATTAGCCAGTGTCTCAGATGAGTGTGCTTTTCTTCACGTTACCACCACCACCAGTGGGTTCCCCAGCACGTGCTTTACTCTGCCTAACATGCAGAATAAAGCTTCACACAGGAAGTCACAAATCTTCTGCAGAGACTTACAAAGATGTTCAATGCTAAACATAATTTGCGCGTTTGTTCATATGCTTATAACCTTTGTGTCTACTCTTTGAAACTCAGCAATTACATTAAGACCCACCTGAGGGTGGGTAAGAAAGGCAGCACCTTGAATTAGCATTCAAGCACACACAGCTGTCAGCTAAGAGTTGTCTGTTCAACACAGGCATGGAGGTGAAGCAGAACAGAACCATCTTATCGCTGCTTCCTGCAAAACTGTTTCACGTGTGAAGTTTTAGACCAAAAAAGGTCAAAAGTGGCTGTGAAAATTTTTTTACACACATAATAACAAAGGGGAAGCAAAGTCCTTATTTGTGCTAGAGGAGTTGGAAGGATTTGTTTAATTTCTTTTGAGGTTACAGCTCTTTTACTGTTTATTTTATGGATTTGTGGACGTGCAAGGTCATTAGCACCAGCTATTGATTGTTGTCGCTGTAGCTGGGGTTTCAGAGCTCTGTATTTCCTGAGAAAGAACAAAACCTCCAACTGTTTTATAACAAATTGTGCAACTAGTTGCCTTTTTTGTTTGGTTGGTTGGTTTGGGTTTTTTTGTTTGTTTTGGTTTTGTTTTTTTGGGTTTTTTTTATTATTATTTATTTTTAAATTGAGTGCTCAGTGAAAGGATTTTGTCTGGGTATGGAAAGCACTTGTGGCATTTACAACACATTTTTGTGCAGATTCAATTGGAGATTCTTATATTTCAATGACTTTTCATCCGTGTCTGATTTTTGTTTTGGTTTGGTTTTTTTTTGTTTTTTGTTTTGTTTGTTTGTTTATTTTTCCCAGAATTAACATCCCCAGCTCTTCAAATTTTCTCCCCCCACAGCATTTTTCAGACCTTTTCTAATTCCTCTGGCCCTGCCTGGACTCCAACTTGTTCAAGGGCTTTTACCCCAAAACAGACTTTTAAACATATCCATCAGGGATCCTTTGCTTATTTTCTTTTAACCAAAACCAAGTTTTGGTTTCAGCTTGTTGTTTCTGTTACTTGCAGCCTAACATAATCAGCAGCCAAACATAAGAGAGGTCCCCTGGGTGTTCAGCCTCCCCCAAACCCTTGTCATGGAAAATAGACTAAAACAGTCAAAAAAAGGATAAATTCTGATTTTGCAGATGAAGAAGCTCACAAAGTTGAGGAGCACAAAGTGTTTCATAAGGAGCAGGAACCAAGAGTAACTCTTCCAGGTCCCTTATCTAAGTCTTAGTAATAAAATTACCTTTCAGCAAATTCCAGTAATATCAGTGCAGCAGGTGGATGCTGCACACCAGCGACCTTTAGAATCAGAGAACGGTTTGGGTGGGAAGGGACCTTAATGATCATCTCATTCCAGTCCCCCTGCCACAGGCAGGGGCACCTCCCACTAGACCAGTTTGTGCAAAGCCCCATCCAACCTAGTCTTAAACATATCCAGTGATGGAGCATCCCCCAACTCCCTGGACAACCCATTCCAGGGTCTCACCGCCCTCAGAGTAAAGAATTTCTTCCTACCTGCAAGTTTTGTGTTGCAGAGTCACAGCCAAACAGGAAAAATAAACTGCAAGCAATAACATCATTCTGGAGGAGCAGCAGAAAAACTATCAGAAAAGGGTGTCCCCCTTCACAGCCTCCAACTCCCTAAGTGCCACAGGGACACAAGCTGTTGAACTACAGCTTTGCTCTGCAAAATCAACGGTAATTGATGAAAAAAATGGCTTCTTGGAAAAATCCAGCATTGCCTCATCTTAGCTCCTCTCCATTTATACAGCCCAGCAGCTCATGTGCACAAGGGTGAACCTCACCAACAACTCCTCAGACAGGCTTCACAGCCTACCTGGGACTTTCCTAAGGATTATATTGCCTTCAAACATCAGGAAACTCAAAACATCAAAGGAATGGAGGTAATCAGGGAAAAGATTCTGCAGAGGAGGCATCTCCATCTACTGTGCCTTCACTTTTTTCCCAGGGTTTGTACAGCTGACCAGGACTGGTCAGCCAACAGATGCTGCCATCAGCCCCTAAACACAGACACCCTCAACATCTGAAGCTCTCTGTCCCTGAACACAGCATCTGTCTGAAGGGGGACACTGCCAACACAGTCCATTACTGCTCCTCAAAATGCTGTTTTCCACCTGACCCATCTCTGAGATTTCAACATCACTAAGCATCACCGTGAGCAGTGCAGGTCTCTGGGGAGCTGTGGGCAAAGCTGTGTGAGATCTCCTTGGAATGGCCATGGTGAACCTACCATTCCAAGAGGCTGCACCCCTTGTTCCAACACTGGTGCTCACTGGGTAGGCTTTACCTCTGAGCAACACTTGCGCAGACGCAACGCTTGCTCTTCTTGCCATCAAGAGCTTCTCCAAGCATCTGACTGCATCTGAGATGGCTGTAGCTCCTCATGTTATGACCCTCCCATCCAGCTACTGAGGCCCTTTAGGTTCATTTGTGATCCATGATTTTTCCTTCACTTTTTTGCCTACATCAGCTTCACGTGTTAGCGATGTCTTGCCTGGTACTTTAACAAGCGGCTTAAGATCTTTGCCTTCAATCCCCAGCCAACCCCACTGTCTTGGTGGGGTATTAATTCAGGATGCAACTGGAAATAAGACATCCCCTGCTAAGCCACCCATATGCACAATGGATGACTAATAGTGAGTCCAGCCAAGCGTATCCATCCAAGGAAGATAAACCTCACAGCTTCAAGGAGCTCTGGATGTATGGAGAGATGAAACCATACAAGCAGATTTAAAACCTTTTAAAAGTCCCTCTGCAATAGCTTAAGCTGCTGTCAAACTAGACACAAAACATCTTAAGGGGAAGAACAACAAAACCCAAGCCACCCTAAAAAAGTGACAGAAAAAAATATACAAATATTTAATTTGAGGAAAAAAAAAAAAAAAACACTTTTTTTTTTTCCCCTCTTCCCTCCCAAGTTTTATCTTGGGCAGAGGTTTCTTGGCCACATTCCAAACTCCTGGAAGTCACAGGTTTTCCAGACAGCATTCACCACAGCACCAGTTCAAGCATGGACACACAACAAACTTATTCCAAGAATTTTCTGAAAACAAACTGACAAAACCCAGCCAAGTTTTTAAACTTCTTCCAAGTCCCATGAATAGGAAGATACTCTATAAACACAAACATCTCTCTAGAAACAGTGATACCAAACAGGAGATCCCCATTTACATGCAATTCTACCTACTGAAAGCTGAGTTTAATACAAGACATTTCTTTTTTCTTCTCTGCTATTATTAACTGTACTAAGCACAGCATTGTTAATGAAACAGCACTTAAACTGTTCATAATGAAGTTAAAAATATCTCCCCATGAAATGAATGAAGTTCCCCTCTCAGATCCTCTCTGGGACCTGTGGAAAGTTTCACTGCACTTGTTATAATGCTTAATAAAAGTTGATTTTTGAGTAAACAATCATGGAAGCAAACTGATCACTGCACTTAGGTGCTCTTCTCTGTTGATCATACCTTCATACCTTTTCAGGAAACACAGGCCTACATTTTTAGAACAATGTCATTAAGATGTTGTTACCCTTTTTCCCCCTCCAACTTCTGATCTGTATCGTTCAGAAATCAAGCCCAGCATGCTGTAGTACCCTGTTAAAATATCCCTGTTGTCCTCCAAATTACACTTCTGTAATGAAACCTGTCTATTCCTCTTGTGATCCTTGTGTACTACCTGCCCCATAACCTTCTCCTCCCAATAGATGGGCACCAGCTTGATGATGGGGTACCTGGGGTACCTCCATCACCCATCCCTGGTTGCCTTATTTGCACACAGTGCTGTGAGACAGGTCACAATTCTGCTGGAAAGTTGGACCAGGAAGGGAAAAAGATAATGATCTAAGCTAAGCACAATTTCCCAATCCAAATAATTAACTTTGGGTAAAATCTAATCTCAGTTGGACTACAAATGAAAGGAGGGAATCAGAAGTGAAAATAAATGAGCCAATAACCCAAACCCATCAGTATTTACTACATGGAAGAGACATATAGATGAAGAAATACAAATAATGTGTCATGAAGCTTAGAAGCATTATATTGGAACCTTAGTACCTCAGGAAAAATCTGCAGCTTGTAAGAAGAAAAGATTAATGAGAAATTCTCTTCAAAGGGGTTTTTGGTTGGGTGGGTTTTGGTTCATTGAGGTTTTTTGGTGGGCTTATTACTTTAAAAAAAAAAAATTGCATTACAACAAACAAAATCTTACAGACAGACCAGTCAGGTTCAACATGTGATTTTGATCTGTATTTGGAAAGCAGCAGGGCACCATGCATACATCTGATGATGATAAAGAAGCTTTTTCTAGTCCATTAGCAACAAAGGCAGATGTTAAACATCTATGAGAGATAAACATTTAAAATCAGTGGGCCTGGATAAACTGCACCTAAGAGCTGGCTGGGGAGGTCTGGTTGAATATAGACAAATGCAAAAGAGATTCAACACAAACCTCCAGTATGGCAGCCTGAATTCTGGAAAAGTAGTAATGTGGCAGAGGATTTGGGGACTACGAGAGGCAAACAATTCAGCATGGACTCCCACAATGAGCTGCTGAGAAAAGGCTAATGCAACTGCTTACTGTATAAGCTGAACAGCAAGGAAGAACAAAAAGAAAATATTTTTCTACATGGTACGAGCAAGACCTGTGCTGTGACATGAATGTTTTTAAGAGGGCAATAAAGACCAAGGGAAAGGAAAGCATAAAAGCAATTGGAGGAGCTTAGCATTCTTCTGGAGCAAGACCTGGATGCCTTCACTACAAGGTTATCTCAGTTGACACTGGGCACCCTATGCTTAGGCAATGCAATTAGGTGTTGAATGTCTTCAGAGATACTCTACTATAAAGCAATTCAATCTAGCAGAGACTGGCACCATAGAAACCTAAGCAAATACATAACTCTCTCCAGGGCATCTAGATAAATAGCGAGGGCAAGGGAGATAACGTGCTGAGTTGTCCATCTCAGCTCCTGAAAAGAGAGTTCAACAAAGTGCAAGCTATGCTTCATCAGAAACAGGTTGTTGGACTCAACCTCCTAGAGGTAACTGGTGAAAGTAAGCTGCTTTCAACAACTAGCCAAATAAAATAATTGACCCTTCCCATCAGGGATTACTCTAATCTTAATATAGCTACAACTGCAAAGACTTCCTGGGTTTCTGATGTCAGATCTTGGCCCAGGCACTGTGATGTTACATTCTGCTTGGATTTTCTCAAATAGCTGCTGGCCTCTCATCATGGAAGCCCATTCACTCTTCAAAGGATGGCAGGGGTTGGAAGGGACCTCCAAAAAATCGAGTCCAAACCCCCTGACAGAGCAGAACAAAACTAGGGCAGATCACTCAAATACATCCAGGCAGGTCTTGAAAGTCTCCAGAGAAGGAGACTCCACAACCTCT
>JANHGN010015108.1:0-11433 GCA_024605025.1 Megaceryle maxima | reverse complement strand
GTATGTTTACAGTGTATGGTTGCAAGTTACTGAGTTTTTATAGAATTATAAAATATTTTCATATTTCCCTAGCTCTTTTCAATGAGTTATGTGTCATTTTCCATCATTACTGAAAATTTACATGACAGTGAAATGTTCATTAAAAATTAATTATTTTGAAAAGTATTCCTTAATGATAGCGGATTATAACAGTCTTAATCAATGCTGATAAAAAATGTTGGTGCTTTGTCTTTCTTAGGGGAATGTGAAATAAAATACTGTGATACATTCTTTGTTGAAATAAAACAGGTTGTGTCATCAGTGATATCTCAGAAGTGTACACCCTTTAAATCAATGGAATCTCGCTGACTTTTCATGTGAAAGCAAAATGCCTTGCAGTCAACTTCAGTGTAGAAAGCATCCTACAAAGATTCTATAACCTGTGGTTTCTCCACTGTACCTCTCTGTGGCTATCCCTTTTCACTTTTTAAAAAATTTCTGTGAATGGAAATATGAGATTGTCCCGGTCTTTTTTGTCAGAGGCATGCTTACTTCCTTTATTTAGGTTCAGCCTGGATGGTCACATCCATCAGACACGTTGAGTTCCAATAGCCAGGTAGAATGACAATTGTGAATATCAAGCTAGGAAGCAAATAGGAATTCAGAGGTTTATGCACAGTTTCTAAGATGAAATGGCTGGAGGGATATACTTCACTATATCACACATTTTAACAGAGTATTTTACATAAACTGAAGTATGCTAGCAGTTTTGCAGACACTTGTTTTAGATGATCTTTGTCCCAGTGGTATGCATGTTTAACAGCTATATGAGCAAGTGTGAAAAGACAGGAAATACACATATGCCAACTTAAATGCTGGTTAATCACATTGAAAATGTCAGGTTCAGATAAAAGGGAGGCAAAGTTGGTGATAAGTCCTGGTATGGACAGGGACCACATAAAATTTATCTGTAAACATAGGCAGAGTGTCAGCTGGTGACAGTTTATTTGGAACAATTGTGTGATTTGGAGTAGAGTTTATGCCATGAAGAGTGTGGTGTCAGCTTCATACCAACATAGCTTTAACAGCATCCAACAGTTTATCCAAAGCAACCAGAACTTCGGTTTCTAGCTCAGTTTAGCTTTTTTTTATATATGCTGTGTTCAGAAGCTGGATTTAGGAACACATGTATCAGAATCCAAGGCAGAATGGACAGAGTCGTCCTTAGATGCCAGCCACTGAAGAAGAATAGAATCGTAGAGTGTCTTGAGTTGGAAGGAACCTTAAAGATCATCTGTCTCCAACCACTCTGCCATGGTAAGGGACACCTCCCACTAGACTAGGTGGCTGAGAGCCTCATCCAGCCTGGTCTTAAACATTTCCAGGGATGAGGCATCCACAGCTTCTCTGGGCAACCCCTCCCAGTATCTCACCAACATCATAGTAAAGAATTTCCTGTTGTCTAACATAAATCTACCCTGCTGTAATTTAAAACCATTGCCCCTTCTCCTGTAAACTACATGTTCTTATAAAAAGTCCCTCCCCAGCTTTCTTGTGGGCCCCCCTTCAGGTACTGGAAAGCAGCTAACTGGTGTCCTCAGAGCCTTCTCTTCTCCAAGCTGAGCAGATCGAACTCACTCAGCCTGTTCTTGTTAGGAGAGGTGCCCCAGCCTCTTTGTGGCCTTCCTCTGGACACTCTTCAATAGATCCATGTCCTTTTTGTGTTGGGGGCTCCAGAGCTGTACTCAGTACACGAGGTGGAGTCTCACCAGAGTAGAGTGGCATAATCACCTCCCTTGACCTGCTGGCTGCACTTCTTTTGATGCAGCCCAGGATACAGTTGATGTTTTGGGTTGCTCATGTTAAACACTTAATCAACCAGCACCCTCAAGTCCTTCTCTGCAGGACTGCTCTCCATCCACTTCATCACCCAGCCTGTATTTGTGCTTGGGCTTGCCCTGCCCCAGGAAGAATAAAAGAGAGCTTGACCCTCATGATCCTTCAGCTTTATACTGAATATGACATACATGGGATGGAGTCCCTCACTGATCACCTGCCCTGTCTGCTCCTCCCCACAGGTGCAGCCTTTTACTTTCTGCGCCCCCCAGTGTGGTGCACAAGATCCAGCAGTGGCCTTGGTCTTCACACCAGTCCTTGGTAGTAGCTCTAAACATGGGGTGTTCTCACTGCTGGAAGCAGACTCTGCCTGTGAAAACAGGCTGCTGACTGCAGACAGTGCAGTTAGGTAGAAGAACTGAGCTGAAAAGTAAAATCCCTGAACAGGATTAGTTGTCCTCACTCAAACCAGGACTTTTATTTTACTTTTTTTTTTACTTTTTTTTTTTTAAATTATGTTTGCTGCGTTCCATTTGCCTCTACATTGTCTCCAAGAGACAAACTTGAGTGTAAACTCCTGCTTTTGAAAACCTGTTTTCCTTGATTATAGGTATGAGGCCTTGATTTATAGATGACAGATCATGAAGCCACAGTCTGTCTAAGTCAATGGTAAAGCTTGATTTTACTTTGGGAAGGGAACAGCTTTTCCCCAAGTACCTAGAAAGTCTCTGCTTTCAAAAGAGTGTTAATTACTCAGCTTTAATTATAAACATGAACTATAGCTGCATGAAGAAGTCTCTGGAGATGATGAAAGAGCTCTCAAACATAAATTCATCCTTTAAAAGTAAAAACAAATACTCTTTTGTCTGTCATTCTATATTACAAAATATGTGACTTAAAATTAGAATTAAATAAAAGCTCTTACTATTGTATGACTGAGTTATCTTAGCCAATAGGAATACTGAGCCTAGTATTATTTTCCCTTGTCATATATGACATAATGAACAGTAGACATTGTAAATGAGAGAGTTGAAATGTTTAATCTGTTACAAATTAAACAGTTACATTTAATCTTTATTATCTATTCCTAGACTTATATATTTAAGATGTCAACTCTAAAATAATGTTTTGAGTAGAATATGTATCAACTCAATAGAAAATACATTATATTCTTTTGATAATTTCAGTGTTGTAAAATGCTTGGGTATTGGATTGACATTGTCCTTACAAGCAGCCACTGCAATGCTATACTGAAACATGCACATAAGATGTCTTGGTTTCTTTATCTTTAGAGTTTCCTATTATTTTTAAATTTGAAATCCTATTTCTCCAACAAAATAGAGATAGAAAATGAGTTTTGGAATAGCTGAAGTTGCCCTGAAGCTTTTGATGACCTCAAATTTGTATTTGACAAGTGAACCGAGTATAAGCACAAGTGTACTCTTGAGTGAGGAACATTATTTTGAAAAGATATTTAGACTGTGATGATGAGTGATCTACAAGCCTTTCAGTACCTAGCTGAAGCCATAAAATTCTTTTTAGAAGGCTATACACTTTAAAATTTGCACCTGAAGGCAAATAATAGTGAGCTTGAATGCCAAAGATTATAGTTTTGAAAGGTACATCAATTCTGAAAGTACAGAGGTAGAGGTTTCTCTGTTGCATGCTGCTGAAAAATGGAATCAAAGCAAAAATATTTATGAGCTTTTAAAAGAATGAGCAAATATTCTCCTGCCTGTCATTCTATTTTAATGATGTATGAAGCCTAAAAAAGGATTAAAGGCATTTGAGGACACTGCTCATCTTCTGTGTTCTAATTTGTAGTGAATTTCATTTGTTGAACTAGTAGAATAGTGGTACAACTCTTGCAGCTGTGTTTTTGGAAGAGTAAAGAAACACTTGCAGTGATGTACACCAGTATTGCTACATATTTCTGGTAATAAAGAGAGGTATTGATTACTTCTCAGTGCTTCTAAAAATGGAAGGTCCTTCCAAATGCTGGAAAGACAGTTGAGGAGAATTATTATACCATGCATAAATTCATACGTTAACTAATTCATTGCACACATTCACAGGCAATGGGAGCAAAAGAGACAGAAATCTTGAGACAAATTTTAAAATATTTCCAAATTGGTTTAAATCTGTTAATGAAATAGCTTTAAACAACATACTTTTTTGATTAAAAAAGAAAATAATACAATAGTTGATTACTACAATATATAATTCTTTAAAAATGTAGTGATTCATTGCAGTCTTGTACAAAATAAAATGTAGTGTACATGCTTTAGGTCACAGTGTTCATAAGATTTTTAATAAGTATGTTAGAAGATTATACACGGCTCACTGCATAGTACTCACTGTCAGAATAATTTGCTACAATGAGCAGATCCTATTGCAAACTGTCAAAATTGTATCTTGCAGTGGTACCATACTATCAAGTCTTATGAAAAATATGGAAAATGTTAGATATGCATGACTATAAATAATGTTTGAAGACACGAACACATCTATTAGAATGAAAGCAGAGTGTTTAAAATGTTAACTCGTTCTCTGAATTTATTTTTACTTGCAAAAAGGTCTGTGTGCAAGGAAATGGATTTTCCTTATAAAAATCCTTTGAAATTTTTTAAGGTCTGAATGATTAATAGGCCGTTATAAGATGTGTAGGTCTGATAGAGTCAGGTCTGTGTTTTGAAGTTCATCTCTGTATATTTAATATCTATTTGTGTATAGGTTAGTGTGTGTTATTTTTGTGTCCACACACAACTGGACAGCAATGCAACAAGTGTATGAGAAAGGAAACTCATAAGTTAAAAGGGTAGATGTCCAGAGGTGAATGTCATTGAAGAGCTAAATTAAATACTGAATTTGGAATTGAATCATAAGGTTGAAAGGGAAGAATCATTTCATTTCATACATAATATGCTATACTGTCAAGCATGGAATAACCCTCTGAGTTCTAATAGTTTGATGACAGCAACATAGCAACTGAATATTGTGAGGATCATAAGTTATATAGATGGTTTTACTTTGCATCAGTAAAAAAAAAATAAATTTTTAACATTCTAAATTTAAAAAAAAATTAAATTGCAGAATTCATTTACATTTATTTTGGCTTAGATAAATTTGCATCTCCTGATAAAGGTTTCAGAAGTGCTTACATGCTTTAAAGAAGAGCACACTTTCAAATATCATTTTGAAACAATAATACTTTATATCCAAAAAAGCAAAAAGAATTGTGATTGTATTTCATATCAAAGCATAATTTTTTGCTGGTATTCACTTGATAGATCTTCTAATAGGGTAGCAGATCCTATTTGGATCTCCTGTGGTTATTCATGGGAACTTTGCACACACTGTAATATTTGATAACTTATTTTGTGCCTTAGTTTACCTTTCTGTTTGTCAATACTGGTGTCATTTTGTTGCTGAGTAAAATACCTTTTTTTTTTTTTTTTTTCTGTAGAAAAGTATTTGATTTAGAAAATGATACATCACATATAAAGGAAAAGTGTGGGAGTTAAAACAGTGAGTAAAGAGACAGAAACATGTCTGCTGATGTAAGTGTAGTAACTGGCCAGGATTAAATGCGTACAGTGTATGCATGAGAATATTTTAGAAAACTAAGAGAAAGAAAACTAACACCATGATTGTATCTCTAAGAAAATAATTTGGAAATAGTATAATTCAGAAAATATCTCTGATCACCACATGCACAAGGTATAGAAGTAGTTCAATTGAATTTGGTTTTCCTGTTGCTTGTCTTGTTTTTATAGTGACTGAATACACATCAAACCAAGGTATTTTTTGAATGTAAATTTAAAAGAGAGAAAATATCTTCCATAATCTTGTATCATTTCTGTGTTCGGGGTAAGCTTTTGTAAACTGGAGTATCACTGCAATTATTACCAATTTGATTTATGAGACCATAAAGATGTACTCTTCAATCTTCTAGAAATGTACCTTTTTATTATCCCTAAGTCTTAGGTAGTTTTGAAAAAAAATTGCTGTGCTATTGACTATTTACCCATTACACACATCACAGAAAAACAGCACTCCTCACCAGCATCAGTGCGTACTTATGTATCCTTCCATTATACTTTTATTCCTTTAATATCACCACTGGTTTATGTCTTCTAGAATCGTCAAATGGTTTGAGTTGGAAGAGGTCTTTGAAGATCATCTAGTCCAACTCCCCTTCCATGGGGAGAAACATTTTTCAATAGATGAGGTTGCTCAAATCCCCATCCAGTCTGACCTTGAACACTTCCAACTTCTCTGGGTAATCTGTTCCAGTATAGTACCACATTAACTGTGAACAATATCTGGCTTATATCCAATTCTAAATCTACCTTCTTTCAGTTTAGAACCGTTGCTCATTGTCCTATAACTACAGACCCTGTTAAAAAGTCTTTCTCTGCCTTTCTTTTAAGCCCCTTTTAAGTATTGAAAGGCCACAATAAGATTTCCCCAGACCATTCTTCAGGCCCAGTGACCTCAACCCTCTTAGCCTTTCTTCACAGGGGAGGTGTTCTACTCTTCTGATCATTTTTGTCTGGGACTCACTCCAACAGATCCTTATCCTTCTTGTGCTGGGGGCTCCGGAACTGGACCCATGACTTCATGTAAGATCTCATAAGAGTGGAGTAGAGGGGGAGAATCACCTACTTCAACTATGCTGCTTTTGATGAACCCCAGGATATGGTTATTTTTCTGGGCTGCAAGTGCACATTGTTGGCTTGTGCGTAATTTTTCATCCACTAGCACCACAAAGTCCTTTTCTGTAGGGCTGCTCTCAATCTGTTTATCCCCCAGCCTGTGTTGATACTAGAGATTGCTCTTACCCAGTGCAGGACCTTGCACTTGGCCTCGTTGATGTTCATGAAGTTCACATGGACCCATTTCTCAAGCCTGTCAAGGTCCCTCTGAATGTCATTCCTTCCCTCTATCCTGTTAACTGTACCACAGAGTTTGGTGTCATCTGCAGACTTGTTGATGGTCCACTCAATCCCACTATCTCTGTCATGGTAGAAGATAGTAAATAATACTGGTCCCAGTACAGACCCTTGAGGGACACCACTCATTGGTTTCTACTTGGACATTGAGCCATCGATTGTAACTGTTCAGATGTGGCCATCCAATCAAGTTCTTATCCATCCAATTGTCTGTCCATCAAACATGTATCTGTCTAGTTTAGCAGCAAGAAGGTTGTGGGGGACTGTATCAAAGCCAGATGACGTGTAGTTCTTCCCTTGTCCACTGATGCTGCCAGACCACTGTTAGTGAAGGCCACTTGATTATTCAGGCATGATTTGCCCTTGGTGAAGCCACTTGGCTATCTACAGTCATCTCCCTGGCATTCATATGTTTCAGCACAGCTACCAGGAATCTTTGTTTTATGATCCTATTGGGCTCTGAGGGGAGGCTGACTGGTCAGTAATTCCCAGGGTTCTCCTTTTAACCCATTTTGAAAAAGGGCGCAATATTCCTTCTTCTCCAGTCACTGGCTGCTGTGACTTTTCACATATGATGCAGAGTGGCTCAACAGCTGCATCAGCCAATTCCCTCAGAACCCTGGGATGCATCTTATTGGGTCTCATGAATGTGTGCTTATACAGGTTCTTTCAGTGGTCTCAAACCTGATGTTCTCTTACAGAGAGAGGAAATTAATTCTGACAGTCTCTGCCCTGAAGTATGGGTACCTGAGAGATGTGGAAAGAATGACTACCAGTGAAAACTGAGACAGAAAAAAATAATTGTTGAGTACCTCTGTCATCACCATGTTGGTTGCCACTAGTTCTGTTTCGTTTATCATGGGGTGGGTACATTTTCTTTAATCTTTCTTTCTGTTAGGAAACACACCTGTAGAAGCCATTCTTTTTATTCTTTGCATCCTGTGCCAAAATCAGCTCCAACTGTGCCTTAGCTTTCCCGATTCCATCCCTACAGCATCACTGGGTGGCATCCCTATCTTCTTCACAGGATACATATCCTTCTGAAGACCTGCAGCTGGATCAGAGCCTGTGAATAAGATGCTTCTAGTAGTTAAAGAAGGCTTCAACAAAGTTCTCTTCATTGAGTGGCAGGTAGTAAGCACCAATCATGAGGTTTCCTTTGTTGGCTAGACCCCTGATTTTTACCTGTAAACTCTCAACTTGTTCATTGCTGTTTTTCAAAGACAGCTCTGTGCAATCTATTTATTTACATAGGGGGTGACCTCTCCACCCTCCTTCCATGCCTGTCTGTCCTGAACAATCTATAGCTACCAGTTGCAATGCTCCAGTCATGTGATTAGTCCTACCAAATTCCGGTGATAGTGATTAGATCACAGCTTTCTAGATTCACAGTGGCTTCCATCTCTTCCTGCTTGTTATGGTACATGTTTTTTATGGATTTTTTTAAGGATAGGATGATGAGTAATTGCTAAATTAATTATTCGGACATAATTGTAAATAGTTGGAAACTCAGTTCAATGAGAATGTTTGGTTTTCAGAGCTTAAGTTTGGATTTTTAGTACTTGAAGCCACTTTCTTTTTTTTTCTGTCATTTCCTTGTTTAAAGTTCTGTGCCGTAAGGCATTGCCGTGGTGATTCTTGGAACATTATTGTCAGAGATATTCCCTGAAGTGAAAAAGGTCCAGTTCAGATTATAAACTTGAGATCCTGATTTCGTGAACAGATAATAGTTTTCCTTTAGGAAGCTGACTGGTATTTGAAATATTTGTAAGGAGCTGTTGAAGAAAGTATTAAGTTGAGATGAGCAGTAAATTCTGAGTATTTTAAGTAACTTGATGTTCATTTTCAAGAGCAAAGAATGATTGCTGAACTAATGCCAGGGATTACCTTTTTCCACGAGTTGAAGTAGTTGTGAGCTTTCTGTATGTGGAGTTTCCAAGGAAATGGATCAGGTATCTCTTTTAGATAAGTTTTATTACCAGAAAAATTGGCACATTCTTTTAGAGACCAGTGATTTGTCCTCCCTTTGTTGACAGTGTGGCTCTTTTAACAGTCATTTATTTCAGCCTGATGATTTGTTTTCATCCCATTGTTATCAGAAGAAGGTATGGTCTATTAGATAGCCACAGCTTGAACTATAGATGAGTGTCTTTAATTACACCAAATGACAGAGAACAACATTCTGTCTCTGGAGGAGTGGCATATTTTCTATTATATATGTAGTAGTGCAAGATCATTTGCTAGACATATCCAGTATGTTTAACTGTGTGGTCTTCAGGAATGGCTGTACCTTGTTTTCATTACCAGTAAGCATTATGTCTGTCTTGTCAGCTCTGAACTTAAGCAGCTTACTTACTCCTTGCACCTTATCACAGCAGGGCACTTGGCAAACAGAGAGACTACACTGTCCAAGTCTGACAAATATAAGTCATAAAGCGATGTCAACATCGTAATGATGGTACTGTAGCCTACATCATCCTCCAATTTCTCTGAGTAGCCTATATATTATAGAATGACACTCTATGACAGAAAGTTCTCTTTGTGGACAGGCAGCTGTTACTGTCTTTTTTTTTTTTTTTTCAGCAGAGAAGGTGAAGCGGCCAAAGGTGCTGTAAGAAAGTTACACATAAGTTGGTGTCAGGCTCATAAAATGAGTAATGAATATGTTATCTTTGTATTGCATAAAAACTAATTTTGTGAAACTGTGCAGATATAAGGGTATATGAACACAAGTAAGAGGCTGTAGAAAATAGCCTAAGCTGGATTTGAAATATATGTATATTTATCTCTCTGCTTTTTAGACATCAGACTGATAATAGGAGATGTGCTCTTGTGCAAGTGTAACTCAACAGGGATGTAAATAAAGAAGCGGTTGTAAATAGACCCTTTGTTTTAAAGACCTTCTTATCCTTTGGAAGAGTTAATGCACGTGAACCTTTACTCTTTTGCATGGCATGTCATGTTTGTCATCCCTTTAATAGAAATGTAGATGACTGTCTTAGCTTTTAAGGCTAATGCAACATGTTAACCATAGAAATGAAGGCTGGAGGTAGTGGAACAAATAGATGAATTATTCATATTTCCTGATTTTTTATGATACTCAGCTAACCATCTTGTCTATAGCTCGATGGTTTTCTTCTACATTATTAAATATAAATTCCTTAGCAGCATTTATGTGATTTTGGAGAACTTACAGATCACTTTTGATTAATAAGGCTTGACTTGTGTTGCAGATGTCCTTTTGTTGGGTGGCTTTTGCTTTTAGACCATCATAGAAGAGTATTTCTAACCAGTAACCATTTTGTTAATTAATTTTGCTGCTATGACACAGCCTTGCAGTGTAGACTTATTCTAGTCAGAGCTGCTAGTAATGTACCTTTTCCAGTTCAGCATCATAATTTTAAGACACATCATCTATGTGAAAAATGCTGTGGTCATTATGAAAGTTGCCTTTGAGATAAATAGCTTCCTTTTACCCTAAGGAATTTTCTGTTTGAAATAATCTCATCTACTTTAACTGCTCATGGTAGAAATTATCTCATTACAGCTAGTCATAATCAAATAGCTTTTAAACAGAAATTGAAAATTTGCAACTCTCTGTGGGTTGTGCCTTGTTAAGTTAATGGGAAATGCTTGTAGAAGCTAAAAGTTTACTGAATGTATCACAGAAAATAGCTGCTCTCCCTTAGTTTTACTTTGTTCATTTCCCACATGTAAGGTCACACATAGTTACATTGCTTTTACATGTACACACATATTCCTATATATATACAGATACTGGCTTTGAGAATAAGGGAAGTTTAAGAAAATCAGATTCCTTTGACACAAGCATTTGTCTGACCTGCACAGAGGTGGAAATAACTGTTATATATATGTTTACATTATTCTCCATATTTCTTTTGGAGACTTAGCAGAATATAAGAAGCTAGAAAGATTTGGCTAATTTGTTCTCTTTACACAGAGACTGAATGTCTGAATGATCCAGGGTAATTTTTTGATGTTAGTAAGTTCATGGTTCACTGCAGTGAGAAGACAGAATTCTTGCTCCAGGGAGTTTATGGTATTACCCATTTTTGTGCTTAGAATCATAGAATGGTAGAGATTGGAAGGGACCTCTGGAGATGATTGAGTCCAACCACCCTGCCAATGCAGGAACACGTAGGACAGGCCACACAGGAACAGATCCAGACGGCTCTTGAAAGTCTCCAGAGAAGGAGACTCCCCAACCTCTCTGGGCAGCCTGCTCCAGTGCTCTGTCACGCTCACAGTGAAGAAGTTTTTCTTCATGTTGAGGTGGAACTTCTTGTGTTTCACCTTGCTACCATTACCTCTTGTCCTATCCCAGGGCACCACTGAAAAGAGACTGGCCTCTTCTACTTGACATCCACCCTTCAGATACTTGTAAACATGAATAAGATCCCCTCTCAGTCTTCTCTTTTCCAGGATAAACAGTCCCAGGGCTCTCAGCCTTTCCTCATAAGAGAGATGTTCCAGTCCCTTCATCATGTTTGCTGCTCTCCATTGGACTCTCTCTAGTATTTCCCTGTCCCTCTTAAACTGAGGAGACCGGAACTGAACACAATATGACAAATGTGGTCTCACTAGTGCAGAATAGAGGGGGAGGAGGGAGAACCTCCCTCGACCTGCTGGCCACACTTTCCTT
>JANHGN010015107.1:0-21359 GCA_024605025.1 Megaceryle maxima | reverse complement strand
GGACCCGTTGTCACCTTCTCTCCCCCCGCCCCTGCCCCCAATTTGCCATCCCCCCGGGCCCCAGAGTCGGTGCCAGGGCACTGCCTTCCTCCCTCCCCTCCGATGCATTGCCCCCCCCCCCCCGGACCCCATTACCTACCCTCTAGGGCCCTGTCTGCCTCACTCAAAGTCCAAGACCGCTGCCCGTCCCATCACTCGAACCCCGACCCCAACCCCCTGCTCGCCCCATGACCCACCGCCAGGCCCCTGCTCACCCCCGACCCGGTCACCCCGGACCCACCGCTGCCCGACCGGACCCGGCGCCGCTCCCACGTGTCCCGTCCGGAAGCCGGGAGCTCACATGCCCGGGCATGTCCCGGCAGTGGCCACGCCCCCCGACTCCCCATTGGCTGGGCGGGCGGGGCGATTTGGAGGGAGGGAGGCGGTGCCTATGGGCGGGGCGGGGCTGAGGCCGCCTCGCTATAAAGCGCCCCGGGGAGGGGCAGGAGCCGGTGCCAGTTCGGTGTGTTCTGTCTCGGGGGAAGGGAAGGGGCGGTGTGGGGTGCGCACCAGAGTGTCCGGGACCGATATGCTGTGGCTTTGCTGTGCGTTGCGGTGCGGTGCCTCTGGGCATCCCTTCTTCTGGGGCCTCTTGGGCTGCTGGTTGGGGCAGCACGGCTCCTGGGGGGTGGGTCTGAGGCATCCCGGGTTTGCACCCTCCAGGCTGTCCCGCGGTGCTCCCCAGGGCTGTGGGGGGTAGCTCTGGCTGGGCCACGGGTGCAGGCAGGGGTTTCAGACCAGCCTCCCATTGCTTCACTCTCAAGACTCACAAAAGCAATGGCTGAGGTGGTCAGAAATGGAGAGGGGCCGGGAGGCAGCCCCAGCCACCAGCTTGTCCCCCTGTCTTTAGCATCGCTGGAGCCGCCGTGCGCCCTGGGGCAGACTGTGACTTGTTGTGGTGGGATGAACCATACAACAACAAAATCACTAGTCTTCCAGAGGGAGCCAGGCACCGTGTCTGTCCTTGTCCTGTGGGGCTGTGTGCTGAGCATCCCACTCTCCCTGTCATTGAAGAGGCTCGAGGGGATGCAGGACAACTGTCGTTCCCCTTTTTGCCACCCATGAGCTTCTTCTGCCTGGTCAGAAAGAAAATATTTAGATCGCCCTGCAATTTATTTTTTTCTAGTCCCCTTTATGTTTTTCTTCTGGTTCATAAACCTCTTCCTTAAATCTGTTGCTCTGTGTTTTGTATATATTGCTTCCAGTCCTGCTGTTCAGCTTATAATTCTCCTTAATGAGAGTACCTCAAGTGTCCCACAATAACTTGCTAGAGAGCCCTGGTAGGTCTATGTAGAAATTTCTACTCATTTCTGGTATTTATTTGTGAAACTGTGCAGCACAGCTCTCAGGGATAGTTCTTTGGGTGTTCTTGGGCCACTTTGCCCCATTTTTCTCCCACTAAGCACCTGTGTGAGCTCACTGTCACTGCATGAGTGAGAGCACATTTCAGCCTTTGTGCAAGAGAAACAGGGTCTTGTGTCCCATGGTATTTCTCTGCTAGATCCAGGCAGGGGAGGAGGTGGTGTTTCTGGCTGCTCTTCTCCCTTGTGCCCTATGGTAGGATGGGGGATTCAAGTGACTCAACTGTTTGGTGCTTCTTGGTTGATGCCTTCTCCCTGGGCATGTTATAGTTGCATCGTGGGTTTGATCAATCTTTGGCTTGTCCACAACAGACTCATCCATCTCCCCTCATCTTTGTTCAGTGATGCCTTCTTTCCCAGGCTTTGTTTTGCAAGGGGCTCACAACTCCCCTTAGCAGTATAAAATTTTAGTTGTACCCTCATGGTTGCAAAAAAACTCAACAGGAGAAATTATGGGCATGTGGGGAGGAAAGGAAAAGCTTTTTCTGGTTTCCCGAGGCCCCAATAGCCCAGGCTGCAAGGGAACATAGTAATTTTTCCTCCTTTATCCCAGATGCAAGGATGGAGATGGAAATAAAATCAAAATAGCTTTAAATGGGTTTATCTGAGTGCTGTGGCCTCCTCTGATCCTGCAGACCTCTGGATTATTGGAAGATAGTTCTCATGTCACCTTCAGCTTCTGCAGGGAAAAAACAGCAGTGAAGAGTTTTCCCTTGGGAAAAGATGTAGAAAAGACCCAGAAAATGTAGGGGCAAATTCATGGAGTTAGAAACATCAAGGGAAGACCCCGGCCATTCCAAGTGTATGGCTTGTACTCACTCCTTTGGGAGAAGCCTTGTGCCTAACAAGGGATGCCACTCATCTCCACAAGGTCCTGTGGCCTTGCTGGGGATGGAGCATTTAGCAGCAGATGGTAGAAATCCCGTTTCGGATGTGGCAGATGAGCTGAGAGCTGAGATGAAAGCAGAGCACGCCAGAGCCCGGGAGAGGTTTCTGTGGTGTTTGCACAATTTGAAATAATAACAAAATCTGTAAAACTCTGAGTAGAGCATGACTAGAATAACAGGCTAAATTTGTCAGATGAATAATTTACTAGAAGTGATTGGCCTCGCTCCAAGGGAGATGAGCACCAGCCTAATCTCAGGCTGAGCAGCCTGGGTGGCTCTGTCCTCGGCTGGGAGCTGGTCCCTCTCCTGCCACCTGGTCACTGCTCCTGCAGTAAAACCCAGTCTCCAGACACGGTGCTCATCCCCAGGTCATGTCTGCCCAGGGCTGCCAGGCTTCCTGCAGAGCTCCCAGCCCCCTTGTCCATGGTTTGTTTTCAAGGCTCTGCTTCACAAAGTGGAGGTGGTGGCAGTGGGTGTCTGTCGTTGGCTCTGAGCTCATGGACTCACTTGTCCTCTGCCTCTTTTCCTTCTCCAGCCAATTCTCTGTCCTCGGCTGTGGTGCCAAGCGGATGGAGGAACAGAGACTTCTTGACATTTGGACTGGGAAGGGAGATGAAGTCCCAGCGCTGGGAGGAGATGGCGGCTGTGGTTGCAGCAGCCAATTAACGTGATCATGTTTATGAATGTGG
The DNA here is from genome assembly GCA_024605025.1 of Megaceryle maxima. NCBI lineage: Eukaryota > Metazoa > Chordata > Aves > Coraciiformes > Cerylidae > Megaceryle > Megaceryle maxima. Next base: position 18,383 of record JANHGN010015107.1, on the reverse strand, counting down.
ATCAGTAATTCCAGGTAAACTCCCTGAGAGAAGTGCTGCAGGCAAACAAAGCCTCCTGCCCACCCAGGAGCCTGCTGGCAGCCAGCAGTCCCCAGCAGTGCCAGCATGTTCCTGCTGTGACTCTAAACTGCTTAATTTCCCAGTCCCAGCCTGGACACGGCTCATTTTGTCTCATATTACCACAGTGCTGGAGCTCGCACCCATCTTTGGGAATGGCTGCAACCAGCCCTGCACCCTGGACTTCTCTGTGCTCTGAGGATGAGGAGCTCAGGGATAAGGTAACTTAGAGAAGGAAGCAAAGGCTCAGCTTTGCTCAGCGACCTCTTCACCTTTCTGGGTTTTGCCAGCTGCATGGTGCCTCTCCATCACCCGCCCACAGATTGGGACACCTTACAAGGGCTCTCTCAATCTGCTCCCAAATAGGATGGTGAAAAGGCTGGCTTTGTCCCCACCATGTAGAAGATCAAACAGAAGCTGGGGAGCTACAAATGCAGGTCAGGGCAGTGGCCAGACCTGGTTTCTTTTACAGAAAGAAAGCCTTATCTTGAAGGGAGCACCTGGAAACACCATCGTCTTTGGTGAAAATGACCGGCTCAGGCAGCTGGTGCTGTCTGGCTGCAGATGTCACCAGCTACTGGTCTGAGGTCATTAGCATGAAGCCATTAGAACAGATAAGCACCATGGCACTTCCTGGCCTTTGCCAGGATGGGTCGTGGAGTGCTGCGTCCCTCTTGCTCTGTAGCAGAAATTGAGCAGGTTAGCCATGCCTCAGTCCCTTCTGAAGAGGGCAAAGCAGTTCATACTCCAGTGCTCAGCCATCCTTGGCTACTCTTCTCAGTAGACCTGGGCTGGGACTGGGCATTATTTCAAGCTCATGCTTCAACCACCTTAAACATAAAGGGCGGGAAGGCAAGAAGTGTGTGGATGCCAGCACAGACCGCAGAAGCCAAAGGTCTCTGCAGCTCCCATTAATGAGGACCTTTGTGAGGCAGCGCAGAGCGTCCGTAGGGTGTCAGTCGGAGAGTGCTTTCCTCATTCCTGCTTTACTCCCTCAATTCTTCAGCCATAGCCAGTCTGTGAGCTCCTCAGCCTGAGCCCACTTGTGCAAAACCTCCAGGAGACTGTACCCCTCCTGGATAAGGGCAGGGATGGACCGGGTGCAGCAGCCTTGAAGACTACTCAGTGCTGAAAAGACTGTCTTGGAAAGCAGTAAACCTTTTCCTTTCTCTTGAAGCATCAACAGCCTTCCTCTTCCTCTGACTTCTCCACTGCTCTGTGGGAGTTGCCTGTATCCCTCCAACATGGACAGGCCTCCTCTTCAACCATGTCCCAGTGGATGCCGGTGCTCTGGGGATGCTGCTGGGTATAAGGAGGGATGCTCCTGGTGCAAGGAGGTGAGGGCAGATGATGCTGCCGTGCGGCTCCCCCCTTGCTCCTTGTTTTCTGGCTCACCCCCAGGAGAGCAATAAGCAATTACAGGCCACGCGGAAGCTTCATTATCGCCCTGTCGTGGCCTCATTTGACGAGACGTTTTATTGCCAAACTTATTAAAAGTGAAACGTGCGGTTTCTGCGCAGCAATTTCCTGTCTGCAGCGATAAGCCGGGCTCTGCCTGCTGTGTAATAAACAGTTATTTTTATGTATGGCTCTGGCCAGGGCGACAAGGAGGAGAGAGGGCCTGGCTTGTGTTAATTGCCATGGTTAATGAGATCTATTTTGGGAGCAATGTGTGAGGAGGTGTGTGCCCTCCTCCTGCCATTGCTCTGCAGCCGAGGTGTTCTTCAGTGGTTTCGTGCCCTGGGTGCTGGTAGCAAGGACCGTACAGGGTCTTCTAGTAGCACCTGGGGACAACACACCTGGAGTGGGATTAAAGCAAAGCCCTGTCACCTGCCTGACAACAAATGAGGGACCTGCTGTGCACCCTCACGGTGTGAAACTCCATCCCGTGCAAGGACTGCCCAAGAGCTCTGCTGATCCCACCCCTGCATGATGCTGGAGGGAGCCTCAAAACCTGGGGACTTTGATTCAGCCTCCCCAGATCCTCTCAGGTGCCTGAGAACCACCCTGATGCTAGTGGCCAAGGCCTGGAGCATCCATCAGGTCACCTCTCCACTGTCCCTCCTCAGGCATCTACAGCAGGCAGGTGCAGGAGAGGAGATGGCAGGAGCAATAAATTCAAAAGGCACGCTAATGTCATCAGAAAAACTGTGCCACTGCTGGGCTGGGACCAACAAAACTCTAATAAATATCATTAAAGCTGATAAATATCATTTCATTTTGTCAGAAACAAAATGTCCTCATTAGGTGTAGGGTCTGTATTATGGTTTAATTATATCTTTTTAATACGCTTCAAAAGGAAACAGCTTTTTAAAATGCAGTATGTCGAAGATGCATTTCCAAAAATCCTGATTGCTTTCTTTTTTCCCCCCATACCTGGCCAAAGCTATTCACTGAACTCAGCCTGAAACCACATAACTTTTCCCAATAAACAATTTGTCAGAAAAATTCCTTCTGACTCTGGGAAACCTGTTAGTTATTTGTCATCAGTCAAAACCCTGTTGGGTATTTCCCATCTGACTTCTTAACAGCAGCTTTATTGATCTGGGAATTAACGGTGGAAGATGCGATACTTGCTATTCATTGCAGTCATCCCAAATGCCACTCGTCTCATTGGGCCATGGCTCTGCAAAGCAAAAGCCCTTTCCTTCCTCTGATGCACCTTTTTTATTTGCCAGCCATGGGGGAGTTTACCCCCAGTTTGCTCTCTGCATCCTCATGATCCTGCAGCGTGGACCACTGTCCCCAGGCTTGGAGCCACGCCAGGTCTCTCCATCCCTGTCCTCCCCATTCCTGCTGCCTGGCTCAGCCTTTCGCTGGTAAACTCCCTCCGTCTCCAGCCTGGGCCCTCGTTAATTTGTATTGCAGCGTGTGTCGCAGGCTGACGTGTAATTAGAGCTCCTGAAGCCTGTCTCATGCTGTAATTGCCATGACAGGGGCCACAGCATATCCGCTTGTTAATTAGTAAACCACAATATCCCGGGGGCTCGTTGAGAGCTGCCTTAATTGTATTTCAGCTGGAACAGAGGGATAATTACCCTTCGCTAGTGCTGCCACTTTCTAATTCTTTAAAAAAGAAAAAAAAAAAAAAAAAGAAAGGAAAAAAGAAAGAAAAACCCAAATGGAGCTCCTCTTCCTCTTGGCAGCCGCTGCCTCTCCCCTTGGCCACCCAGGGACCTGCTTTTGTCCCCAGGTTGAAGGGGAAGGGCTGTGGAGCTCAGCGGTGTGGGGACAGGATGCCAAGATCTTGCACAGGGACATGCTCTTGGTCTGTCCTTCAAACACCTGGTGGTGATTGAGCTGTCCCTGGTCCGAGGGTGCCTCTGTGTCCCTGCACATGACACCCCACTGGGAACCCTGTTTGTCAATGCAGATTGGCTTTCTGGGAGTCCCATTTGCTGGGAAATCTATTCTGGCTGCTGGGCAGCCACCAGGCAACACCACCAGGCACTGCCTGAGCTCCCAGCACAGCTGACTTGGAGGAACAGCCTGTGCCCAGGGAGGAGTGCTTGTGACAAGGTCTCCAGGATTCCCTGGACAGAGGAGCTGTAAATCCCCTTGGCATGCAAGTGTGAGCTGCACAGAGGAGACTGTGGATCTATCAGGGCTCGGTGTAACTGTACATTGCTGCCAAGAGTGCTCTTGTGTTTCACATCCCCAACATGCTTGGGGTACCAGCATTTAGTGGGACTTCAGCGTGCTCAGTGCTGGAGGTCTCTGCTTCTACAAACCCTGTTGCATCATGGTCCCAACCTGCTTGGCTTTGATGGACCCCAGAGGTGGATCATCTTCCTTCTTGATTCCCTTTTTGGCAAACCTCTCCTCAACAGGCAACTGGGAGTCTTCTGGGACCTGGATAAAAGCTTTTCCCTCCATAAGAAGGATGTCCCTGCAGGGGATGAGTGTGCCTGCATCTCTCATAGTGGTCATGGGAGGACTGTGGAGCTTTGGTATGAGATAAAGGAGATACTAAAGCTCGGCATTATCCTCCTAAGTGCACTGCAAGCTCCAGAGCCCCTTTGTGCAGAACTACAGGGGAGTTACTGGAAGGTCCAGGATCCTGGGGGAAGGTTAACCTGGGAAGAGATGCTAATGCATGACATCTGTCCCTTTTCCTATGCTTCTCCCTGAACTGATACAAAGAGTTTGGCCACCATTAGCCCTGCTGATTCCTGCTGTTCAAAGATCATATAATGGACAACTGGCCTCCAGGAGCCGATTTGTGACTTGGTTTAAATATCAGGCCTGGCTCTCTCCCGGGAAGTTACACAGAGGTCAGCCTTGAAAAAAAGATCAATAAAGCAGCTCCAAGCATGAGCAAAGAGAAATAACTGAAGCAAAGAGCCTTGAACATAATTACAGCCTAAGAGCTGTGGTGGGAACTCAGCGACCTGAAGACATCTCCTGGACTTTAATGCAATCAACAGATTGATGCTGTTGGGTCCTGAAGGCTGGATTTTGGAAGCTGTGCACCAGGGTTGAATGCCAGAAGAGGCAGAGAAGCAGCATAGGTGCCCGTTCCAAAGGCTGGAGCTAGAAAAGTGTCTCAAATGCCATGGAAGAACCAGATGGAGGCAACCACTGGAACGCTCCATGCATAATTGAGGGCACCTTCAAGGGTGAGCACGAGGTGGCTGCCCACCTCCAGGATGCTCTCCGCTGCTGCCATGCAAGTCACTGTCATTAGAGCTGGGGATGGAGTTTATAGCTGAGTAACCACAACAACTTTGCACAAATTAAACAACATACTGCAGGTTAATTAGATTTCTTACCACTGCCTCCATTAACTTAGCCCTGTCATTTGCTGTCAGAAGTGGATGAAGCCCCTTTGAAATTCAGAGGCATTGTCAGTGGATGGCTAAACCGCTCCCTGGGCAACAGTACCACGGTGGGCATGGGCAGAAGATGCCACCTTCTGTGCTTGGAAACCCCTTGGTGCAGCTGAGGAGATCAAGTGAAGATGTACTTGTCCTCCATCCAGTGGGCTGGATTTCCCCAGCTGGCATTTCAAACCCACCTTCTCCTAAGATGATTTTTAAGAAAAAGAGGTATTTTTGCCTCAGTCTCCCTCTCATTATTCCAAGGGGCACCGTGTGAATGAAAATAAACAAAGAAGCCCCATTCGACAACATCTGAGAATGCGGCTTCATATTTTTAAACCAATTTCCTTTGACCGTGTCAGGGCCTGTTTTGTGTTTGCTCGACAATTATGTGGCTAATGAGGACAGCCACGGTTACATCAGGCGGGATTAGGAAGAATGAGGCTACAAATGTTGCAGTGCTTAAGACAACTGCTAACTAATGGGAACTTGGAGAGCATGCCCCAGGGGCAGGCAGCTCCTCGAAGGGCCCCTGGTGCCATTTGGAAAGAGATGGAGCAGGCAGTGGGGTGGTAGGCAGCAGGCAGTGGGCAGGCTGGCCAGAAGGTGAAGGAGACTTCTGGTCCCTGGGTGGCAGCGGTGCCCAATGGGAAATGAGAAAGTTTGCTGGTAATTAGGAATATTTAAGGAAAATGGCATCAAGTGCATGACCCTGAAGTTGTCCCGTGGAGGCAGAGACAGACACAAGTTCTCTGATGGAGCAGGAGGCACCAGCCCGAAATGCCCTACGGAGTTCAGCAACATAGGTTCAAAAGCAATGAGGAAACTGAGCCTTGCAACTGAGGGTCACCAAGAAACTGGTATTTTAGCTGAAGCCTTCCTATCCTGACTCTCTTACAGTCAGCACAGAGCTTTGCGCAGCATTTCTGTAGTGCTATGGCTGTCTCCCACCACTCTGAAGAGGTCAAAGAGGGAAAGCAGGGAGGATGCCTGGTGCTGCAATCCCTCTCCTCCGGTCACCTGGAGAGATGTGAGCAGTCAGCCATGGTCTTCGGATGCCTCCTCCCAGCTGCCTCTCCATCAGCTCTCCGGCTGCACCACTGCACCATGTGCCAGCAGCCCCATCAATCAGCCATCCAGACTCTCCTTGTGGGCTGTCCAGCTGCGCTGGTGCTCCCCGCAGGCACCTGAAGTAATGTTCAATGAATTCTTACGACCCTAGAGTACTGTGCAGATCCACTGGGAGAGCAGTCAGCACGCCCGTATTGCTGCCCAGAGGGGTTCTGATTATTCCCTTTGAACCCTCCTCCTGAACTCTGATCCTGAATTGCAGCTGCATCTTCCACAAAAACCTCTTGGCTAAAGTGATTCAGGACGGATTCACCTACAGATGGGTGGACACACGACCATGACTGTGGCAGAGGTGCCATCACATGTCTGTCTTAAGACCTAAGCAGGAGACTCTCCTGATCCAACAACCTCAAGACTGTTCTGTCAACCACACTTTAAACCACGTTTCTGTGCCAGGCCTCCACTGAACCCTCAGGTTGAATTCTGTTACAGCAGGGCATAGGGCTGAGTATCTAATCCTCAGATTCCTCCCCTTCCTGTGCCATCCCTCCTTGGCACTTGGGACAACTGGGCAGAGCCACCCTCCAAGGCTGGAGGAAGTCCCTGTCCTCTCTCAGCCTTTCTGACAGAGAGCAAAGGCGAGGACCCTGCAGAATGGCTTGGGGAGCAGCTGCCTCCTTGCTCCTCCTTCCACCCATTCTGTTGCCATTTTGCTGCCATTTGCAGATTCTCCAGCATTTAGTCCCAATGCTTAGTCTCAGAGTCCAGTGGTCCACTGTGTCAAGCCAAGGTGCAGCAGCCAAGGAGAAGCATGCACAGCTCATGGAGACACCCTAAACCCTCTTCTTGACTCTGCTACATGCCCAGTCCAAGGGTCTCAGACCAGCTCTGGGCTGCTACCACCAGCCCCAGACCTCAGCACCCCAAGGATCATGCCTTCTTTGTCCCTTCTGTGGCCACCCTGCCTGTGCCTGCCACCCCACCTTCCAGGAAGAAGATGGCACGTGTGCTGAAGAGCCTCCCTTGAGCACAACCACTGAATTGCACTTTGGATGACTAATTTGTGCCCTAATTGGTGTGGAAACGAGTGCCAGAAAGCACTGGAATACCGAGAAGTAAAGCTCTCCATCTTGGCTTCCTTCAGGGAAATGGTCTTAATTAAGAGTCTGTCTTGCAAAGAGAGATAATTTCCAGCTATGTGTTGAAACAGGAGCCAGGGTGGAGGTTGCAGCTGTGACTGGCATCTTGTCCTTACTGGGTCCACTTGGCTGTTGCAAAGCAGATCTGGGGTGCAGGCTCCTCAGACTTCTGCATCTCCAGGGCCTATCCAGCCCTGCCTATACCTGCAGTACATCCCCGTTAGTGTTCCTCAGCCCCAAGAGCACTTTCCCAATTTCATCTACACACTGGGCCCCAGCAGCAACAGCAGCTCCCATCAGAAGTGGTGGCATTAGTGCAGGAGGCCATTTTACCAGCCCAGGCTGGACCGACTCTGGTGGTGTTGACTCTATGCTTATGATCTCCACCAGTATTTGCACTATGGTTGTTCAAACGCCATGTAACTCAATGAATCTTGGGCTCTCTGTTGAGGCTGTTCTCCAGTGTATTTGCTCTGGACAAGCAGTTGCATCCCCACTCCCTGTGGCAGGTGGTCCCAACTATCCCACACACCTAGCACCACTTTGTGCCCTGGCTGATGGAAGTATGCCAGGAGAGGTTGCATATGGAAAGCAAGCTGGAGTGGCCTTATGTTCCTTTGCTGGGCATGCTGGAGCTCATGGGACTGTACTGGCACCATGGGAGACATCCAGCAAGCCTTGGCCCTGGTGAGAAGGGGACTCTGGGGATATTGGCTGCCACAGAGAGCTGCTGGACCTGGTGCTGCTGCCTTCAGAGCACAGCTGGCATTGAGACGCCCCAGCCCCTTCCCCATGGCCTCGCCGTGCACAGCTGTTCCCTTAGAAATAGCTGTTGCCATGGTTTTTCCAAAGAAAACACATCTCTCCCCCCCTTCCCCACCACTCCCCACCGCCTTAACCTTGTGACAGCAGTGATGACGTGGCTCCCTGAGAAAGGCCACTTCACGTAACTATGGTAACAATTAGCTTTCTCTTGATTTTACCTCGGGGGTGATGCTGGGGAGAGAGACCCAGAGCTGCTTTCATGGAGCGGGTGCTTCCCCTGGCCTTGCACCCGTAGCCGTGGCTGGCATGTGCCAACTCACCACTGCAGCACCCTGGGCAGATGCCTCACTCGGACACAGGGATGTCTGCAACACCCCTTATCTCGGGTGACAGAGACAAGCCCCCCATGTCCTGTATAGTGGCACATGCCCTGGGACCCTTCGCAAGCTCTAAGCATCTCAGCAAGGCTCTGCTGGCCTCCAGCAGCAGCCAGTGCAGGGAGCTGAGTGGCGAACATCCTACAAGGCACGGGGAAAGTTGGGAGCTTCTGCATCCTCCAGGATCACCCCAGAAGTGTGGGGAAAGGAAGCGGGGAAGCAGACAAGTATGCTGAAGAGCTGGGAGCCATCTGGGATGTTGGTGCTGAGAGAACAGCAGGGGCATCCGTAGCCTGGACGAGCAGTCTGCAATGGTGTCTCTGCTCTCAGCAGCGGGCAAGTAAACAAGGTGCAGAGCCGCTCCTTGGGTACATCAGAGTTACAGCTGCTGACTGCAGTGACTAAAATAAGCGTTTGCCTGCTTTTTATTCCTCTGAGCCCAGCAGAGCCCACTCAGCACCAGGAGCGGAGCTGGAGTCTATTCTTAGCCCTGCAGGGAAGGGAGCGGGAGTCCCTGTGCTGCCACTGAGCAGGGCTGGGGGCTGCCGAGTCCCATCTCCTCACCAACCCCAGGAGCCTGGCCTGACCCCAGCAGGGCATCAAGGTGGGAGGGATGGCAACCTGATAGTGACAAAGTCCTACTTTTTGGCCAAGGAGAAATTGGGTTCACAGCAGGAGGGAGGGATGGAGGGATGCCCCAGGACCTCTCTCAGGATCACTGCAGGGTTCAGCATTCCTGGGGAGAGGCCGTAATGCAGGTGGTTTTGCAGGGAGTTCCTGCTCTTTCAAAGCTGCTTCTCTGCCTGGGCATGGTGGTGAGTGGGGGGACCTTGAGTCACACACAGCTCCTGCTGCCTCCAGGGATGGGAGGTTTAAGGAGAGTTAAGGGGTCTGAGTTGAGAGTCACCCCTTGACTAGTGCTGTGCCAGGATCGGACCTGCTTTGCCCAGCCCCAGCTATGAGATGCTGTTGCTGCTCGCCCCAAAGCTTCACAGTGGTTTTGACGTGTACTGCAGAGCCCAGTGACTGGGGAGCCACCAGCCACCAACATCACACCAGCCCTACACTGCACTGGAGGTCCTGCTCCAAAATGCAGGTAGATTCAAGGTGATCTCCAAACCAGTCTGGGGTACAGTGCAGGGAGCAAAACACCCACAGTCAGTCACACCATGGCCAGCCCAGCACTTGGCTTTGCTCTCCATCCCAGCTGAGGGCAGGATGGGGAGCAGGCAGGGATGCAGCCATGCATGGGGGGCCGGGGGGCTGCAAGGAAGAAACCCTGGCTCCATAGCAACAGGTACTTGCCACGTAATGGAGTCCTTTCCGCTCGGCCTCCGCAGCCGCCAGCCTTATTCGCATGGCCATAAATAATTCAATTTTCTCATTCACACACATGAATGCTGTGGGCCAGGGCTCTGCGTGCACTCAGCCTCCATCTGTCCGGGGGGGAAGGGGGAGGCAGGGCTTGATAATAGACTCCAGTGTTTGTTTAACATGGATGAGTGTGGCCAGATGGCCTGGGGACGGGAGGTGGGAATGGGTAGGTGGGAGGTGAGGGGTGCTCTGAGGTGATCCTGGTACCCTGAGCCACCCCCTGGATGAGGAGGGGAGAAGAGCACAGGACCAGTGCAGGGATGAGCTCTGGCACCTCCAAATCAACTCTGGCACTTCCAAATAAGCCTTGGAGAGGTGGACATTTGAGCTGGGAGTGGGAGTAGGTTATGTGAGCTCAGGTAGCCCTTTGTCACATTGTGCCTTTGGTGCCTTCCCAACAGGGAAGAAGGGATGGGAGAAGTGCTGCGCTAGGCATCATCCTGATCCCTGGTGAAACCCCATCTCAGCATGAATTTGGAGCAGGGTAGTCAATTCAGAATAGAGATAATTTAGCTGGAGATGATGAAGGGGAAGGAACAAGGGGTGCTGCTGCTCACTGCCCCATCCCACACTGCCAGGCAAGGGCCAGCAGCCCCCCAAATGACCCCAGAGGATAAACCCCCCAGCAATGGAGACACAGTGCAGCTTGCTGGCACAATTAGCAGGCTCTGGGCCACCCCCTGGCAGGGGCACAGCAGCCCTGGCAGGAGAAAACAAGGGAATTAGCAGGGTTAAGAGGCTGTGCTGGAAAAGCCTGCGTGTCAGTGCTGAGGAGCTGGCGCCTGCTCCATGCACATGCAGAGCTGGGCTGGGAGGCAAGAGATGCTGGCAACTGCCTGGCGGCAGTGGTTCCTCATCTTCTGCCCTGTGGCTTGGGCTGAGTCCAGCCGAAAGCGTATCAAGGGCGGCATGAAAACCACACCTTCATCCCATCTTGGTGTTTGACCAGAGGGAGCTGTCACTGGCACACGGTGACAATCTGAGCCTTGGGTGGGCTTGGACCCCGATGAGAAATACAGACCTGGGAGGAGCCTTCAATGTGGAATTGGTCACTTCGCCATAACTCTGCCTCTTGCAGGCAAAGGGTTAGGCTCCTCACCACTAGAGCAAGGTCCTGACCTCATTCACCACCCAGAGAAATCCTTTTTTTGAGACTCCAGTCCTGCTCAAGACAGTGGCCAGCAGGTGCTCAGCATTGAGCTCAGGCGCTGTCTCATATTGAAGCCTGCAAAGCCAGCAAAGGGAATTTGGATGCTGCCAGAAGGAGGGTCAAGAGAGAAGCCCACGCTCCGGCAGCATTATCCATTGCCAGCGTTGGAAGAGTTTCCCTGAGGGAATGGGGGGAGGCGGAAACACCTGCCGGGGGGAGCTGGGAGCGTAACCAGCTCGCGCGCTGGTGTTTCCCAGCACTGCATCGTATTTGGGTACGACACGTGTGTATGTATGTGTATCTGGGTGTCCTCACGCACAGGCATGAATTCTCTCCTGCTTACATGCTCTCGCAGGATTTTGAAGCAGTAAAAGGGGATCAGCTAGATAGCGCATGTCCGTACCATCGGGCGCAGCCAGCTGCTACTCCACAACTCCTCCCGCGTGTTGTATGTACATCCCCTGCCTGCTCCGTGTGTCCGTCTGCACGGATGAGAGCCAGACCCCATGCCTCAGCTCTGTTCAGCTCTACTCACACCTTTTAGCCCCACTGTAACAACAGGCAGCCAGTGTCTGTGCTGATCTAGTATTAAATTAACTCCTGCTTTCCATGGCTGCTGCTCAAGCAGCCCCTGCCCTGCACACAGTGTGGGGAGGGGATGAGTATGACTGCACGCCTGGGAACCAACGTCCCCAGCAGCTCTCGACCACAGACCCTGCACCCCTCTCTGAGCATCCTCCTGGGACCTGCCCACGGACCAGCAGCCTCAGCCTCCCCAAAGTCTCCCAAAGCAAGGTGGGTCCAACCAGGGCCGCCCTGTTCCATGCTGGGGTGCTGAGCACATCCAGACCTCCTCAATTTACCAGCTGCACCCATGGGGTGCACTCATGGCAGCAAGGGGGGCAAAGGTGGCAGAGCATCACAGGAGACTATAGGTGTTCCCCCCAAATCTCTCAGGCCACGTGCTGGAAAGGTGCAGGCTGTGTCCTTGCACTTCAGCTGCTGCCAAGTAGGCAAAGGCCACCCAGACACAGGGATTTTTCACCTATCTGACAATCTGCATTTTGCGTCTTCCACCCAAAAACCAGGCCCAGACCAAGCCCTCTGCATCTTCTGAGGGACGGGTGGTAGAAACATGCCACTGCTTATTCCTTCAACTCGCAGCACTGCAGGAGCAGGATACAGAGAACCCAGGTCTGGTGGGTTCCTCTCTAGCAGAGTGCAGGGGCAGCTGAATCCTTGGGTTTGCTCAGGTCCTCAAGGATGGACCACAGAGTCACTGGAGTATGGTCCCCTTTTCCATCTGCCACATGTCCCCATGCCACCTACCCTTGGAAAGGATGCAGAGGCACGCCAGGGTACTAGCTGTGGGGTTTGCCCCAGTTGCCTTGCTCCAGTCACAGCCACCCCTGTAGGACCAGCAGCTCTGTAGCTACTGGGAGTCCAGGCAAGCTCCAGTGAATCTGGATCTGCAGCTGCAGGCAGCTTCAGGCTCAGGAAGACCCTCAAGAGCTGCCTGGTGGAAGCCACTGAGGAGTTTGGCGACTTGCGCGATCACCACTGGGGTACGTCCTGTGGGAAGGGACGTAGCCTTCCTCTCATCAGGAACGCATGCACCAATCCCTTCATGCACATCTCCACCCTGCTCCTCTTCAAGCTTCCCCCAGGTCCCAGACCCTTTTCTGCTCTGCTCCCTGCCTGCACATCCGAGTGACACCAAACGAAGGCACTTACCTGCCACTCGCCCCGTCATAGCTGGAAGGAAAGTGGGACAAAGCCCTGGGGTCCAGGCAGAGATGGTTCTTCCCTCACCCTCCCCCCCCCCTCCGCGGTGAGGAGAGCAGCTCCTCTCCCCCTTGCCCCTGCCTGCTCCTGCAGTGTGCACCGCAGCTCCTGCCATCACCCATGGCTTCTGGTATGACTCGTGGACCCTCAGGACTTAGCCGTGGTGGGTTTCAAGTGCCTGTCATGGTACCGGCTTTGAAGGTCTCCTTGATGAGGACCACAGCGGGGACAAGGAGATGCCCAAGGCTCATGCTTGGGGGGTGGCATAGAAGGAAGGCAGATGCCTAGTAGTGGGCATCTTCCGAGGTGGTCTGGGACTGCCATCTGGCAAGGAATGAAGACCCTGTAGATGCCCACACCTTGGTGCTATGCCAGGGCAGGAGCATCCCAGCCCCTTTATGCAAGCAGGGACCTACCACCTTAGGGGTTTTGTTGTGCAATGGGGTTATCCTGTCTTCTGGAATAACTCCCATGTCCTGCCTGGAGGTGTGGGGAAGGTGGCAGGGTCCAAGTGGAGGACAGAAGTGACCGGTCCCAGCCGGGGGTACCCCATCTGGGGTTTGTATTCCCGGGAGACCCTGGTGAGCTGAAGCCCGGTGTTCAGGGCTTCAGCCCTGCGGGGTCCCCGGTGGGACAGGGGGTCACGGAGCGCAGCCTTACCTTGGAGGAGCCTCCACGGGGAAGGGATACGGCACCCAGCTTGGGATGCCCCGGTCCCGGGAGAGCTGCAGTGTTGGAAACAGGGGATGCAGGGATGGGGGTGGGATGGATGGGATGGGGTGGGTGGGATGGATGGGTGGGTGGTCTGGGGGCTGCAGGTCCCCCCGCTCTCAGGTGCGGAGACAATAGCCAGGGCTCCTGTTGCAGCTGCAGACTGTCTCTTTAAACCCCTCACCAGCCCACAGGTGGCCCTGTCACCACCGTGGTCATCCATGACGTCATCGGGAGGGAGGGAAGGGGAGGAGGAGGAGGAGGGGGGAGAAACGCGATCCCTCTCCACAGCAAAAGTCCCCGAGCGCCCATGGCAACAGATTTCAAATGTCACTGCGCATCAGCCGGGAGGAGGCTGCCGGGCTGCCCCCCCAACGGGTGACACGGGGGGGACGGGGCTGTCACGCCACGGGTGGCACGGGAGACACAAGGCTGTCACCCCCATGGGTGCCATGGGGTGGACAGGGCTGTCACCAGGTGATGGGTGTACGGTAGGGCATAGGGCTGTCACCCCATAGGTAGAATGGGAAGGGACTGGGCTGCGACCCTGCGGTGGGTGAAGGGAGGGGACAGGGCTGTCACCCCACGCAGGAAGCTGGCCGTGAGCTAAGCAGGTGGGCAGGTCCAGCTCCCACCATGGGATGAGGAACAGCCGGGTACCCCCCCAGCCCAAACACCTTGCTGCAGAGGTGGGTGCTGCTGTTTCCCTCCCCAGAAGGGTGCTGGTCCCTCTCCATCCTTTGTGCTTAGGGGCACCCCGTTACCTAGCAATGCCACCCAGACATCCCTGTGGGCATGCTGGGAGGACCAGGCACCCCAGTGAGCCCCCAGATCCCTCCCCTGGGGTCCTACCTGGTCTCTGCCCCTGCAACAGGGCATTTTGCAAAGGTCAGGAGTTTTGGAAGGTGTTTCAAGGAAACCTTGCCTTCAAGCAAGAGACAAGACAACCCCAGGAGCAAGAAAAGGGAAATGCACCCACAGATCCCAGACCACATCCCAGTAGTAATGATCCCATTAATAGCCTCCAAAACTCACCCAGTTCCACTTCAAAAGAGTTTCTGGCACCAATAAAAAGCAGAGCAAGGGACACTTTGGTGGCAAAGATAGGTTTTCTTAGTATTGCAAAGGTCCATGAGTGTTCAGCCTGCAAACTTGGGTTTGATGGAGCTCTGTCCCTGTGAGACCTGCCCAGTGTGTGCAGGTCCCATGGGGTTTCAGTGGGGCTGGGGGACCACAAGTCCTGGCCATGGTGAACAGGAGCATCTCACCCCCTTTATAGAACCATGTGCGAGTGTGTCCATGGATGCTTATGTGAGGGAGCCCCAAACTCTGCACACATGAATGAATTCACTCCCCCAGGCTTGGGGGGAAAGAGGGAACTAAATATTGAATTACATCCTTGTTTTCTTGGAAAAATTAGAGACATCCAAGGTCCCCCTCTGCTCCCTTTGCACTTTTCTCATGCCTACAAGACTTGCCTTCACTGAAGTTTGTCACTACCATCACTAGGATGCTTCACCCTAAAAAAACCCCACAGAGGCAGCTGGTTCTTGCAGAGTGGCTGCACTGATCCCTGCATATGCTGGGGCTCCGGGAGGACTGAGGCACAGCTCAAGGCTAAAACATTAAACATTCCTCCTCACACCAGGATCTTCTGCAAACTTCACCCTCCTTTCTTTTATTTTTTTTTTTTTAATTAAAAAAAAAAAAAAAAGTTTGTTTTTTTCTTTTCCCCGCCCTCGGCACAACAGAGAAGTCAACAGCTACTGAGCTCAGCGGTCTCGGGAGGGGGATGCTCAAGACCTGGAGGGTTTTCTTCCTCCGCAAGGATCCCTGCAAGGAGCTGATCCAGCTTTTCCCCACAGCAATTCTGTGCTGGGGTTTTATCTGACTGGTGGAGCAGCCCATCCCTGTGATCTCTCCAGTGCTGTTCTCCTTACACACCCTCTCTAATCCCGGGAAAGCAGCCACAGGATCCAGAGCCAGGGAGGCTCTTGGTAAACAGCCAGAGCAAGAACAGCAGAAGGGTCCTTGCTTCAGGAATGGGAGAAATCATCCAAACCAGCACAAATAGGCTGTGATTTATTATTTTCTTTTTTAATCCACCTGCTGGCTGTAGAGAAACAGGCTGGAGATGGATGAGGCACTGGCAGGGCAGGGTGGTGGTGGGGTTGGTGGTATGACTCTGTCACCGGGGCTCACTGTGCAGGTACAGAGCGTCCCGCTTCTCAGCACCCCGCTAAAGCCTAGATAAGGGACTGTCCCCCTGGGGAGGAATCTTTCATTTCTGTAGGAAGGGACATGCTTGAGGCCGTTTAGGGTGGGACAGGGGGATTTGCATAGGGGAGCAGCTGGAGCTGGAAGCCAAGAGCTGGACAAGAGATAAATTGGGCGAGGGACACCACCGACCACCCCAGCACCACAGCTGCCCCAGCTCTCCCTGGGGAGAGCAGGGATTGTCTTCCAAACACTACTTCTTCCACCAAAACCCAGCCTAATGAGACCCGAAACCATGGACCCGCAGCTGCTCTATGAGGCTGGAGGAGCCCAGCAACCCCCTGGACCAGACACCAGTAACCTCTGTATGAATACCCAGCAACAACCATACTAATCTGCAGTAAATCCCTGTACCAGCCCCTAGTAACCCCCATACTACTTGCCATCAAACCCCACACCAGCCCCTATACCAGCCCCCAGTATCCCCTGTACCAGTCTGCAGTAACCCGTTCACCAGCCCCCAGTAATCCCTGTATCCTTGCTCTGGGCTCTGGACTGGGGCTTGCTGTTTCCCCCTGGCATGGGGATGTGCAGATGGGCACCCTAACTCCCTGCTGTCCCCCAGCAGACGAGCATGGGGACAACCACATTCCCCTCAGGGTGGCACCAAACACTGCAGGAGGTGGGAAATTGCAGCAGGTGGGAAACTGCAGCAGGTGAAACAGCCCAGGAGCCCTGAGCCTCCAGCATCCACTTGGGAGGGGGTGTCCTCCCACCTTCCCCCAGACCAAAATAAACAGGGACTAACTTTGCCCTTGTGCCCGTTATGAGACTTATTGCACATGGTGCAAATCCCTGTCAATGGATGAAACCACTCCAGTGAGGGTCCCCTGACCCCCTCCCCAGCAGCGAGGGGGCTGTGGCCGTGATGAAGTTATTAGCTCCAGAAGCTCTAATTGCTGCCATATTAATGGCTCTTTTGTCCGGCGAGCTGTCTTTCGGTGTATGTGTGCCGGGTGGTTGTTTTTCTGCCAGCTGCTGTGTGGTTGGATGCTCTTTGGTATTTAGTTTGATCCTATTAAGGTGGATCTCAATTAATTAGGCAGGAGGCAGAGAGACAAAGAGAGACGCTGAGGCCATTCATTTTAGTCTTGTCATCGCGCCTTCTGCAACTGGGAGGCAGTGGGGAGAGCAGGAAGGGACACGGGGTACAGCTGCTGGGTATGAAACCACTGGGAGATGGGAAAGGGGTGGGCAGGCGAGGTGGCAGTGGGGTCCCCCTTGGTCCCCTGCTTGTCTCATGGGAGTGCCAGGTAGGCTGCCTTCCCCAGCCCTATGGGAAGGAAGCTGGAGCCACTCAGGTCCCATCCCCTGGGGTAGTGGGGTCCTGCTACACCGCACTGCCGATGTGACCCTAAAGCATCCCCCAAAACACATGGAGAATCCCTGGGAATATCAACAGTGAGAGCTCTGGTGCAGCATGAGCATCGTCCCTCCAGCCCAGTGCGGGGCCAGCTGGGTACCACTGGCATGTCTGTGTGGGGCCACCCACCCCATGGGAATGGGGTGTACCCCAGATGGGGTGTCTCCAGCACCCCAGACTGCTTTCCAGCATCTCAGCCAACTCTCCAGCACCCCAGGCAGTTTTCCAGCCTGCTCTCTAGCACTCCAGCCAACTCTTCAGCACCCCAGAAGGCTCTCCAGCACCTCAGCCAACCCTCCAGCACCCCAGATTACTCTCCAGCACTCCAGCCTGCTTTCCAGCACCCCAGCCTGCCCTCCAGCACCCCAGTCAGCTCTCCAGCACCCCAGAGTTCTGTCCAGCACCTCAGCCTCCTCTCCAGCACCCCAAAGAGCTCTCCAGCACCCCTGCTGGCTCTCCAACACCTCAGCCTACTCTCCATCACCCCAGCTGGCTCTTCAGCACCCCAGTCAGCTCTCCAGCAGCCCAGACTGCTCTCTAGCACCCGAGGTCGAACATCGTGCCCCATGTCCCCTGCTCCCAGCTCCCACACCCACCTGTGGAGTGGCTCCAAGAGCCAGCGCGGCCGCTTGGCCTTGGAAAGAGGCCAGCAAATGGATCTCAAGGCTCTCCTCACATTCCTCATTCCTTCCCTTTGAAGGACAAGTGCCCCTCGGAGCTGCCCTCACCACTAATGATCCAGGAGGGAGGGAGGATGCTGCTAAAAGCCCAGGCGCGCAAAAAGCTTTCAAGCCCCTTGGAAAGCCCAAAGGGTGCCCAGGGTTGACCCCAAGCTCTGCTGATGATGCCGGGCTTGAGGTGCTGGGAATGCACCCCTATATGCTGGCTGGCAGCAGGTGTGATGTCCCCTGGGGTGTCACTGTCTGGGGACTCAGGGTGCAGGAGGTGCCTGGGGGTGGAGTAGTCTGTGATACTTAAGGCACAGGGTGAGTTCAGGGGAGGTTTGGGGTGCAGGGATGAGGGTGCAGGGTGGTGCAGGGGGCTTGGGGGTGGTTGGATAGGGGTGCAGGGGGCGCTGAGATGGTGGTGCTGGGGTGCAGGATGGGTGCAAGGAGCGCTGGGATAAGGTGCAGGATGGGTAAAGGGGTGAAAAGCTTCAGGAGGTGTCTGGGGTGCATGAATGGGGATGTAGGATGGATGCAGTGATGAGATAGGGTGCATGGGGTGTCTAGGGTGCAGGATGGGTGCTAGGGGTGCAGGATGGGTCAAGGACAGGTGTAGAATGAGTGCAGAGTTTCAGGAGGTGCTGAGTAGGTTCAGGGAGTGTGGGGCTTCAGAGGGTGTCGTGCAGGATGGGAGCAGGATGGGTGCAGGGTTGCAGGGGGGAGGAGGGTGGGTGCAGGATGGGTGCAGGGTTGCGGGGGGGGGCAGGGGGGGGGCGGGGTGGCGGGAGGGACGCCGGGGGGAGAAGGCGGTGGGCGGGGTGGGGGCAGG
>JANHGN010015106.1:3117-17739 GCA_024605025.1 Megaceryle maxima | reverse complement strand
GTCTGCTTGAGTTCATTACTGTGTACAACCAGGTGATGGCACCAGCTAACTGCTGCTGAACTGTCCATCCTGATCAAGGATCCATCTGGATGCTGATGGATCAGCTTATTATTAATTTTTTTTTTTTCCCTTTGATGTAATTAGATTTAGCCAGAATTTCTAGCTACTGCAGAATCAGTGCACTGTTCTTATTAAACAGTAATACCCTTAGATGTAGGTTAAATAAAGCAGAAGATGAGTAGGTGATCCACTGGGTCTTGATTTGTAGACTGTCTCTGGAAATGCAGGAGGGCAATGTTTATAAAGCAGTTCTAGGGAGGACAGACAGGGTTAGAAAGGAGTACTTTCAGCTTTGAAAATCAGTTCTCGACTTCTAAAAGTAATATGGATTGGAAACTTCATTGAAACTTAATGGCAGAGGAAGGAAGCACCTCTTCAACTGAAGGAAATCTGGCACTCTTTAGATTCTTTCATTTCACTAGGTAGCTGCTCTCTTCTGTGGTCACTTGTAGTCTTATTTTCAAATTTCTTGTTGAGATTGTTCCCACATAACTTTCCAAACAGCCTGAACCAGCTCCAGAATTGAAAGGAAGCTTTAAGCGAGAATCTGTGCCAGGGCTATGAGGTCATGTTTAATTGCATTTGAAGCATGAGAGGTGGTGACTTTTAGCCCTCAAATACGTAGGAAGTGTTACAAACTTGAAGGCAAGTTTCCCTGCTGCTAGGCCAACATTGTAGGAGTAGATGGTTCTTAAAAGATTCCACAGAGCATTGCTGCAAAGGGGAAAGTTTTCTACTACCCTGCAGAGAAACTTCTTGGTAGCTTGTCAAATTAATAGAAACCAGTTTCCTGGCTGTTTCTTCCATCAGATCAAATCATTGCCTTCAATTTATGATACAGGAGACCATCCCAAAACAGAGGCAAATGTGAAACAGGCTTGCTGTGAATGTTTACTGCAAATGTTACTGTTGCACTTGAATTGCCAAGTGTTTTATTTAGTCTCGGGAGTGGAGGTTCATGCTTTCTACCATCCCTATGTTTCTGTTACTTCAAATCTAACTTGTGTCTGTTGTCTCTGGGGAAAGTAGTAGGCAGTCCTCGCTTCTAACTCAGAAATTCTAATCCACTGCCCAAGAACTTGTTTTGATTGTTAATTTATAGAAATGTATTATTAAAAATTAACTACCTGAAGGGTAATTTGAGTTAACTGCCATTGTAAATGCAGGATTCAGTCTTCTGTGTTCTCTGCTAGGCTGTCTTAGGTCCCATGGTGGTGATGCACATATTAACTGTGTATTAAAATCACTATACAGAACTTGTAAATCATGACAAGAGTTTTTATATGCATTCATGTAATCATATCCTTGTGTTTTTTCCTTTTCTCCTAGAGCTCATATGGCTATGGTGACCTGTTCAGTGAGACATGGAAAGCATTTACTGACTATGAAATCATACACTTGAAAACGTTTGACTCTAAAAGGGTATGGAATTTTATATTTTGTTGTAATTCATGGTCACTAGGTAGCAACTACGACAGCTTCTCAAGCTTCTTGTGAATATGGGTGTTTCAGAGGAAAGCATTAATACTTTCCATGCATGTTTAATTTGTGTAATATGAGTATTTTGCCTTATAAACAAGAGACAGAGCTGTAACCTAATTCTGTGGCATGTTTAAGCTTTATATAGATGGACCTAACTTCTGTGTCTTCTGAGAGGTGATATTATGTATTGGTTTCACTTCTGCAGGGCCCACTACTGAAGTTAAGGGGTTTCAAATGGTACTGTCTTTCTAAGTCTTCTGATTCCTACTGATGTGTTTATCTTCCCCTACAACTGTTAGTATACCTGCTGCTTCTCATCCAAAAAAAAAATTTACTCCCATCAAAAAATGAATCCATTCATTCAGAGTTCATTTTAGTCTCTTAAATCCCTTAAAGCCTCTCTTATAATTTCTACTTTCTATCTGTTTTTCTTCTATTTAGTCCATGTTTGTTCTGGATTGGGGGTGGGTTTTTTTTAAACCTCTTCCCACACTTGTATCTGTAGCATTGTAAGTGAGAGCTCTTTTGGGATCAGGATTGCCTTTGTTCTATTCATTTGCACAGTCAAGGAAGCGAGGATGTTCTTGACAGGAGCATGTAATTGCTAGCTCATTATAAGGAGTGATCCCACTGAATGAGCACGGGATGTGCCAGCGGAAGGTAGCAGTGCAGTGTAACTTCTTGTGATCTTCCTTTACAGGTATGCTTTAAAGAAGCAATCTTCTCATTACTGCCTCGAATGCGATATGGCTTGTTTTATAACACGCCACTGGTGAGTCCTTTTTATCCATCCACTCTGTTAACTTGTGTGTGTGCCAGTATAAAATCTGAGCTAATGAATCTCTCAAATATCCTTCTGAGTTGCTGTGAAATGTACGGCATCGAAGGTCTGCCCAACTCCAAAGGTAAGGATCAGCCTTACAGGTTAGGATTTTGAAATTTCTTTAGCTGGTTGATAACAACTGGTTGTGTGCAGTGTCCTATGTCCCAGCTCATGAGATGTGTGTTATTCCTCTTTAATGGGTGGGCACTGTGAACTTCCTGGTATTTCTGTGGAGCACAAGAGCTTGTACACTGACAGACTTTCCTGACATTCAGGCTGTGACGCTGTAGAGAGAGTTCTATTTCTTTGTAAATGAAAGTGCCACTTGTGTCACAGTGAATAGTGACGTGTTTAGCACAGTGCACGATACCAGGCTTTTGTTCCACAAGAATGGCAAAAGACTGATCACAAAGAGAGGTTTTCTTAGCAAAATAAGTTTTTTGTATTAACAAATGCTTTTTTAATTTCAGATCTCTGGCTGTCACGGTACAGGGCTATTTAGAGCATTTTCTCAGCACGTGTTACACAGATTAAATATCACACAAGAAGGACCTAAGGTATGGTAACTAATAAAATTGTAATGTGGAGTTGATGGCTCCTACCAGAGAAACATCATTAGCAAGCCCCAGTGGGGAATAAGGGCATATAGTATGGTTTTTGTCCTTTCCTGTGATGATCAGGATTTTTTTTTTTTCCCCACCTATGAAGAACTTCAGCACACTTGTGTATGTTTGTGAATGTTGCCCTCGTGTCTTCTCTCCATAGGACAGACTTTAGAACACCCTTCTTCCCACCTGAGGATCTTGTCCTTATCTCCATTCTCTGTGCTCAAGGCCTTTGTGTCCTTCCTAGTTAAGATACGTGGTAGCTGGTCCCTTCTGGAGCATGCTGACAAGGTGCTGTCCCTTGGCCCCAGCAGAGGGAATCCCACAGAGCAATGCAGTGAGCTTGCTTTCCATCGATCCTCATAGTTGCTGCTGAGCTCAGATCAGGGGAGGAAATGATTGAATCTGGTCCCTCCGATCCCTGCCTGGTACCATCTGTCTGTCCCTGGGCTTCTCTCTTGTACAGGCTGATAGTTTCTGCAATTTGTGGCAATGGCTGCATTGATGGATACAGCAGTTCTGGGCTTCTCAAAGTATTTGCTAGCAAGTAGCCTACATATTATCGCTGAGGGGCACACATTCAGTGCACTGCACAGTTATGCTTCTCCTGCTGACACTAATGGGAGTCATGCAGTTAAATCTCTTTATTTCACTCAGAACACTTACCCCTGTGAGTCCAATTAATTTAAAGAGGTAAAAGGAGGAACTGTTATAGAAGTAAAATATTTTTTTCCGCGGATCTTGTGCGCGAGCCATCCTGAAAGCTGCTTTCCTGCTTTCAACGACTGCCGTGCAATGTGTAATACAAAGGCTTTTTTGTGCTAAACAAAATAAATCTTTCAGAAAATGTTTTATTCTTTGTTAATAGCCAAACTTTCACAAAGTTTTTGACGCTTCTAATTTGTTGGAAAATAAAATGTGAATTTTAAGGTGGTTACATCATCTGTTCCATGGGGGAAGGAGCATGTTTATTTGCTCATATAATAGCCAAAAGTAAATATGAAAGTGTTTGGTGTTTTTCTTTTTTTGTGAGATCTGCCTCATAGCTAATACACTGCTGCTTCTTTCTTTTTAGGATGGGAAAATTCGAGTCACAATACTCGCACGCAGTACAGATTACCGAAAAATATTAAACCAGCATGAGGTATGGTCCTTTTTATTTTTAAAACAAATTAATCAGAAGTTAAATTTTTCTCATTGCATTGATTTTTATCTTTTTTTTTTTTTTTTTTTTTTTTTAAGTACAGGCAAGACATCTATTTTTTGACAAAATTTTGAAAAATTTTTTTAGTGGTATTTTTTTTTTTTTTTTTTATGTCTTTTATTTGCTCTCCATTTCTGTACAGCAGACACTGAACCCTGCTGCCCTTTTTAAATATCCAGTGGAAGACTAGAGATGTAATACTAAAAGTATTTCCTCTTAACAAACAGACACTGCAGAGCTTCTGATAACATTAAATTATTTTGCTTTCAGATTATCTCTTTTATTTCTAGTATCCCCAGTGTTGAAAGTTCTAATAAAAACCTTTGTAATGCTTGCAGATTAAAATGCATGAGCTATTGTGTCTGAGTATGTGCATTCAGAACTTAATGAATTTTCATATTGATTCATATTTTCAAGTCATGCAACTTGGTGGAGTTATGGTTGTAGCTTCTCATCATAAAATGATGATATCTAATGTTTTTACACCTGTCTTCATACTTAGCTGCTAGTGCCTGACTGAAATGAATTGCTGTTATCATCCTCACCTTTTGTAGGGAGAAACTGAGGCTCGTTTGATGCATTAGCTCAGGGGCAGAACAGAGTGCAGATGGCTGGTGTTGTGCCTTACCTGTCAGTCTGTCCCCAGTGCATGTCTATGCAGCTACGTGTAATGTGTTTTCTGGTAATGAGAACATGACAGCAAGGGAGAATCTTACCTTTCCTCCACTTCTGTGAAAGAAAATACTTGTCTCTTTCTCCCTCTTCTGCTGGCTGTGGATTGGAGACTTAGACAAAGCCCTTTTAGGTTAGAAGCCCAGGCTGTAACCTGGTTTCCCTTACCATGTGAGTAGGAGTCTGACTTCATAAGGTATTTTTGAAAATCTTTCTAGCTACCAATTTGTTTCTTTAGGTATTGGAGTATCTTTTGAAAATCCAAATTCACTTCCTGATAAAACTTGTACTAGTTTGAGTGGTTTCAGGTTGAGTCCTGGAGCATGTAGAAGTTCAACAGTAGCCTCTGTGAGAGTGCAGGAGATCCAAGTCTTCTCTCCAAGGATTGCTCTGCCAGGAGTGACCTGTGAGGAGGCACAAAAAGAGAAGAGCTGCCTTTTTGTGGCAGTGACAGTACATTCTGTCTCGCTCATTGTTCCCTAGTGGGGAGGAGGAGTGTGTAAAAAAACAAAAAAAAACAAAAAAAAACCCCAACAAAACAAAACAAACAAAAAAACCCCCAAAACAAACAAAACAAAACAAAAAAACAAACAAAAAAACCAAACAAAAAAAAAACCAACCAAACAAAAAAAATGCTCAGGAGTGCAGGGGAGGGGTTAATTGGAGGCAAGTAACAAATCATTGTCTTTCATTTTCTTTTTATTTTCCTCCTTAGCTTGTGAATGCTCTGAAAACAGTGTCAATGTTGGAGGTCAAAGTGGTAGACTACAAATACAAGTACGTAAGTCGGTAGAAGAAACTCGTGTGATCTCATGCTGTCAACTTTAGACCATCCTTTCCTCATGTGCTCAGGGAACACCAGGTTACTTAAAGAGTATATTGGTTTTGGAGCTTAAAGTCAAGGGATGGGAGAGCTGAAAAAACCCTGGTCTCCTTATTACTGCTTGATACAGAATTTCACTTTGGATTTCCGCACCTTTAGACAGGAGTTGTGTCCTTCTGCATTACATTAAAACAGTTCAGGTTTTTCATGTTCAGTGTTTTGTTTTGTTTTGGTTTTTTAAAATTTTTTTTTTAATAGGAGGTGACACAATTCTTTTTTTTAAAGGCAAATTAAAAAAAAAAACAACCTTGACTTAGAAAAACAGAGCTGTTGCTGTCTGCAGCATTTGTGATTCTTGGTATTGTTCCTTGAAAAATAATTCTCTGTCAGTACTTGCTTAAGTTAATTTTGCACTTTCTACATGTAACTAATCCTTGCTGAGGTGGCCAGGCATGTGAGATCCCTGTGTTTGTTGTGTTGTCTGCAGGGAACTTGAGTTTTCAGAGCAATTGAGAATTACCCACAACTCTGATATATTCATTGGGATGCATGGAGCTGGACTTACCCATCTGCTGTTTCTACCAGACTGGGCTGTTGTTTTTGAATTGTAAGTCTGTTTCTCTCTCTTTCCTCTCTTTTACCACAACTGCTTGTGCCTGTTCATATGTGTTAATGAAGCACTTTCACTTGCTAGTATTTGACTGACTATCAGTGTCTTGAATTCTCATCTAGACTTCATTTTTGTCAGTCTTCTGAGCACCAGTTTGCTGGCCAAGCTTAGCCGAGTGTCATTCTGTTCACCTGTATTTTTCTAGTAGCTTCATTATAAAGATATTTTCATAGAATGCTTTGGGTTGGAAGGGACATTTCAAGGTCATAGAGTCCAACCCCCCTACAGTGAGCAGGGACATCTGCAACCAGAGCAGGTTTCTCAGAGTCCTGTCCAACCTGATCTGGAATGGTGCCAGGGATGGGGCACCTATGACTTGCCTGGGCCAGGGTCTCATCATCCTCAGTGTAAAGTATTTCTTCTTCTAATCTAAAATTCTCCTCTTTTAGTTTAAAACCATCCCCCCTCATCCTGTCTGAACAGACCATGCTAAAAAGATTGTCTCCATCTTTCTTATAGGCCCCTTTAAGTATTGAAAGGCTGCAGTAAGGTCTCCCCAGAGCCTTCTCTTCTCCAGGCTGAACAACCCCAACTGTCTCAGCCTGGCCTGAGAGCAGAGGGATTCCAGCCCTCTGATTGTTTTAGTGGCCAAATGTTGTCACAAAGTATGGTTGTGAATGGACACACTTCTATAGAACTAAACAAAAATGCTGCACGCTTCTCTGAGGAGCACTGAATTCTCCATCCTGGGGATTTCTGCTTAAAGCCTCTGCTGTGGGAAGACTGGAGCTGGTGCTCTGCAGCATCATCTGTTTTGTCCAGTCTCCAAGTAAGTTCAGAAGCTCAAAAGCTGCTGCAGCTGGACGGGGACAGGCCTGACATGCAGCTGTGCCTCAAAACTGCCTCTTAGGCTTCTTCAGAACAGATGGTAGCCCTTCTTGTTGTCTTCAGTGGAGTAGAATTTGTCTGTGGTTTCAGAGCCTTAGAACTGGACAACAAACATTTTGGCCTGAAGTGTGGTGGGGTTTTTTTATTTTGTTTTTTTCCTGTTTTGCTCTGGTAAACTTCATCACAGTCTCTGTGAGTAAATATTGTTTTTTCTGCCTGCTCCTAGATACAATTGTGAAGATGAACGTTGCTACCTGGATCTGGCGAGGCTGAGAGGCATTCGCTACATCACCTGGAGAAAAAGGAATAAAGTTTTCCCTCAGGATCAGGTAACGATGGCTGCTTCTGGAAGGGTGGGTGCTCTAACTTGAAAGGTTAGCTCAAAAACAAGCTATTTGTGTTCTGATACTTGAAATATGGTTTTCATTCTTTAGACCAATTTAACTTCCCTGTTGTGAGTAAGAAATCATTTGATATTAATGGCCGAGGGAAGAAGAGAAATGAAATTAATTGGCTGTTAATCCAAGCCATCCATAGCACTGCTGTTAAGCAGTTACTTTGCTGACTCGTTTGCCTCAGAGCAGATTAGTAGATCAGAAATAATAAATAAAAATGGCAGATGCTCAGGTGTTTTTTTTTCTTGCTTTTTGAATGGAAGATGTATCTGTATTTATTTCTTTCTTTCTGTCTAAAAGGCCGTATTTTATTCTTCTAGGGACACCACCCAACACTGGGAGAACATCCAAAATTTACAAACTACTCCTTTGATGTGGAAGAATTTATGTACTTGGTGCTTCTGGCTGCAAATCATGTTTCACAGCATTCCAAGTGGCCATTTAGGGTAAAACATGATGAATTCTAAACTAGACTTCTGACTGAAATATTATTTTTAAATAATGCTCCATAAAAAATATTGTAATAACATAAAGGAAAATGCTGGTGTGAAACACATAAACCTCTACGAGGGAAATAACCCTGATTAACTTTTCAAACCACTTCTTAGCACCAAACCTTATCTTTATAATCCTGCTCTTGAATTCTGGGAGTCTTTGTTGTGTAAAAACCCTATTTTTCAGAACTCTTTTTTGCATTCCAGATTTTGAAATACTTTGTCTTTATACAAAAATATGTCCATCCATTTCATGTAAGATCTTCTGGGGTAGATATTAATCTGGTAATAACTGATGCCTACTGTTAGGTGAGGGAGTGCTGGAGGATGGAGAGTGTTACTTGTCAATTTGTCTGCGTAGTCTCTCCAGGCATGAACTCAGCCTGACAGAGCTCCTCAGTTCCTCTTTTTAAGAAGCTTGGATGCTTTTATGCTGTAGCCCTGTACCTGTAAGTAAAAATCTGGGTAGGAATTGCCCTCCTGTTGTACAACACTGCTCAGCGTGTCACTTGCAGTCAAATTCCAGGTGGTGGTGGTTCCAGGATGGCTGGTTAGTTCCTTTCCATCACCATTGGTGTCACTGCTCTGCTTGTCCCTGTATTGTTTCTAGGCTTGAAGCTCTTCCTTTGTATAACAGTGCTTGTAAGAATGCAGTGGTGAAGCCAGCTTTAACTTTTGCTGTTTGGCCCAACAGATACTGCAGACTTCTATTTCAAGTTTAGAAACATTTTCAAGATAGAGGGCAGCATGTCTTATGTTTTTGCATTTAAATATAAATGTTGACTCTTCCCCCTCTAGTTTTCAATGCTAAAATATAACAGTAGGTTTAGCCAGCCTTCTATCTCAAAAGCAGGTAAATCTTGTCCTAAGTGAATACCTCAAACATGGGGTAATCTGGGTGTTTTCTACTTTTTCAAATGAAACAATGTTTTGTAACAGAAAGAAAAATGAGCAAATCAGAATAAAACTCGAGTCTTCATCTTGAGGATGTTGAAGGGAAAGGACTTCAAGGTCTTTATGAGAAATGGTAAGATGTATCAGGTGTCTTTCAGCTGCAGCTGAAAGGAATTGAAGCCATGAGGAACCTTGTTCTTGGAGTCATTAAAAGCCCAATCTATTCATATCCTTGTCTTCTCCAGAAGTTGAAGAGTCAAGCTAGAAAACTTCTGAAAATCCTTCCAAAGCCAGTAGCATAGTTCACTGTTTTCAGTGAAGGAAATATTAAGCCAAAGCTGAGTTCTTTATGAAATTCCCCCCCGGGGCTGAAATGTTGGTGCTAGTGGGAGGGTAGGGTGGTGAAAAAGGGAGTAGTCCTGTTGTCTTAAGTGGGGCCAGAAGGAGGTGTGCAAGAATCATGTTCTGTGAGATAAAAACCAGAGTTCTATGTTAAATTATGGATTATTTTTGAGGATGTATTCCTGTGGTGGACTTGCAGTATAATCACGCAGTCTCAGTGACTTAAGCAGAGCATACATTTGTATGCGAAAGCAAACCAGTTACAGTAAATGTAAACAGCTCACTGGTGTAATTGTGGATATTATTGACTTCCATTCTCCCAACAGTCGTAGGCAATTTCACGCAGTGTAGGTACTTTTACTGACCTGCCTATACTGGTAAAGATGAGTTACTGTCGGTGTGATTTTCATAGAGATCTCTGATGACCTTAAGCAGCGCGTAGGAAGAGCGAGATGTAGCTGATCCATGGGATACAGGAAAGTATCTGGTGCAATTCTTGGTGTAGTCTGTGTTCCTGATGGATTAAACTGTTTAAAGAACCATAGAAGCAAAATTGCACTTCTTAATATGAAAAAAAACCCAAGCAAACCCTTGAGAAATAGTTTCCTGTATTTGTGTGTGTGTGTTGGCATTTTTTTTACCTTGTGGGATTTTTAAAGAGAAAAAAAAAATGTATAAAACTAAAGTCAGTAAAGTGTCTGAGTTTGAATGAAACCAACTCAAAGAAGACTTATAACTATGAACGGTGCACAGATATTTGATAATTTTTTAATAAAGAGCTTTTTCATTAAAAAAGAGTGTAAAATTTTTGTTCATCTTTTGCCATGTTTTAGAGGCGAACGTTTTAAATGCTATTAATGAATCCTGTGTCACTGCTTCTTCCTGCCACGACCACCTCTCCTGAGGTCTGAACTGACGTCCAGGTTTATTTACGTGGGAATCATTCAGAGACAACACGGGCATCTTGCACCGGTGGCTTTGTTGCCAGGCGTTTTAAGATGAGTTTGTGGAAAACTTTTGTGTACGTTTAACTTTCTGCGCTGCAGGTGATGCTGTTGAAGGCAACGTGTGTGTGAATCTGTAACAGAAGCAGCTAATGAGGAGCTTCTCTTTCAAGCTATGTTAGGACTCGCTGAGCGAGTGGTCGAACATATGCCTGAATGTGTGGAGGAGAAGCAGTGGGGACTTAATCCAAGGGCAAAATATCCTGCCAGCATTTACTCGTTACAGCAACTTTGAGTGCAGCGTCAACAGTTGACGGCCAACATATTCTTCAGCCTCTATGGCTTAATATTGCTGGGATGAAAATACTCATTTGGCTGATTAGCTTTACAAATAGTCACAAAATAATCTTGGCAGCAGAAAGAAGTTCAGTGGGATTAATGGGATTTTGCCAATAAATCCAGAGAGATGCTTTGAGCAACAGCAAAGAGCTGGCTCGTGACTTTCTTAAAAAGAGGGTCTGGGCCGTCTCGGTCTGCCTGGAAATGGGAATTTGAGGGGATCCATGAGATTTTTGTATTGTACATTCTTTAGGCAGGGTATAGCTCTGGATTATTTTCCTAACAGACTATAGAAATCTTGTTCTGTGCTACTTCTGATTGTTTTTTTTGTTGTAGGTTTTTTTGTTGTTCATTGGTTTGGGGGTTTTTTTGGTCTTGTGGTTTTTTTTTGTTTGGTTGTGTTTTTGTTTTGTTTGTTTGGTTTTTTTATTGTTGCTTTTTTTGGTTTTGTTTTGTTGGTTTTTTTTGTCTCTCCACTTAAGTTTTAGAGTCTGTGTTGAACTGGCATGTTGCCATCAGCATGATGAATTTAGTTTTGGGACTTAGCGAACATTGCCAGTCCTGAATGCTTAGAGAATTGCCTGTGTTCCATGGACAGTGTAAACTGAGAACTAGATCTGAAATAAAGAAAAATTGATGGATGCACATGGTGTCTTTCCTTTTGACTTCAGAAGTCTTCAAGGTGGCTTTCCAATTTTTTCTTTGTGAAGTTCTGTGGAAGTTGGGTAAGTCTGAGAAATGATTTGTGATGGGGAGGTGGCAAATCGGGATTATTAATCTTAAGAGTAGGATTATAAATATTAAGGCAATACATTTTTAAAAGCAATTAAATAATAATGAAATTGTTGCTGTTAATCTTACCAGTTGTACCATTAATGAGATAACTCAGGGTTTAGAATGTCTCTTAATCTTCTATTTTTTTTTTAAGCAGGAGAGAAACTGAAGGAAATGTTCTCCTTGAGAGCTTTTTATCTGCTCAGAAGGGTGAAATGTGAGGGGATAATTTTCTTTGGTTTCAACATTGAATAATTGTTTCAATTTGCAGTGTTTGCCTTGCGGTTGGGTTCTTACTTCCACTTCTCTGAACACACGCTTCTCATGGATCGAGCTTTTTGTATAAGTGTTGCTAAATACTTTTCTGCCTTTGGCCTTGAAATGGTCAAAATATCCTGGCTATTCACTATCAATTCATGAATTCTTGTCATCCTTCTTGTATTTCAGTTCCTCCTCTCCCAGTGTGGGTGAGAGGGTGCTAAACCTGTAGCTACTGCAGCCACTGACCTGCTCTGAATGGAAGCTGCTCCTCCCCAGCCACGGACTGCGTTGGTCAGCGTGTGAGGGCTCTCTACCTCATTTCAGCCCAAGTCAGAATCATAGACTGATTTGGGTTGGAAGGGACCTTTCAAGGTCATCTAGCCCAACCCCCCTGCAGTGAGCAGGGACATCTGCAACTAGAGCAGGTTGCTCAGAGCCCCATCTAACCTGACCCGGAAAGTTTCCGGGGATGAGGCATTGACAACCTATAGGCTAAGTCACCTGACTTAGCAATAGCCAGCAGTTTAAACTGCTTGCCACGGGCTCATGTGCCCTGTAGATACGGCCTGTGGCCTAAGTGTTGTCTCTGTGAGCTGCTGCCGTGGTGCAGCAGTACCTTGGAGCAGGTAGACAGGTCTTGGCTGTGGTTGGGGTAATCCTTCTAGAAAAAGCTAGAGCTGGAAGAAAATGACTGAGCCAGTCTTGGTGAGCCCAGGGCTAAAGTTTTAGTAGCTTCTGTGTTGGTGCAATTGAGCAATTTACAGGAGGGATATCTCAAATAGTGCAGCTGATAAAAGCATTTTGTGGAGATGGGGAGGGAGATGTGCAGAGGGAATGAGAGGGGTGAGGAGGAAGGAGGAAGTGTAAAGGCTGCAGATGGGTAAACCGGGCAGAGACTCATTCCCAAGAACCCCATGAATTTAATTATAAATCAAGCAGAGTGTGTGGAAACCCCATTGGGACAGTGCCAAGAATGAGGGTAGTGAAAATGTTGCTGTCATAAACTGCAAGGAGGCACAGGAAGGAGACACAAAAGGACCTGAATTCCCTGGGCCTGAGCCAGGTGAGCTGGGGAGCTGCATCCCTGGCCACGTGGGGCTCTGGGGGAGAAGGGCCAGGGCTGGAAAACTGGGTGGTGGCTTGAGAGTTGTGCAGGAGACGGGACTAGGAAAGGGCACTAGAGGTTCTTTTAGCCACAGTTGAATAGAGCTGACAGCACGTTCTCAAATGTGGTTCTTTTTATAGGTTGATGTCCTCCCTTAGAAAAGGGAATTATTTTTATAATGTAAAAACCTAATATAGAGTAATAGAATATGTTAATATAATGTTTGTGGGAATAACTTATAATAACTATAACAAATAATATATATTTTTATACTTTAGATATAACTGTAACTATTTCTGTTACTACCATTGTCTTTTGGATAAGGGAATGAAACTCCAAAATAAAGGGCAGACCATATCTCTGACTTTCATTTATTTTTCTTGGTTTTCCTTCCCCTTCCTGTATTTCCATGGCAAATCAAAAGGAAGATAAGTAGCAAAAAAAAAAAAAAAAAAAAAAAAAAAGGACAAATAATGCCATTACTGTTAATGAAAGTAATTTAATTTATTTTGAGTATGCATAACCTCCAACATAGCATTTATCTTGGGCTTGGATTTTTTTGAAGTCGCATCTGGTTTTGGCCCTTAGAAAAGTATTTGACACAATGTAGTAAGCAAAATGTATAAAGCCTTTGAGTAGAGGGTGAGAAATCAGTTGTCTAGAGCTCAGCCACCCCAGCACTTGGAATTGGAGGTTATTTGGTTAGTTGCTGGATATCATTGGCTCAGAACTGGAAATCCGCTTTGCCTGGCTGGGTGCTCAGGGTCGGTGCTGGCTCTGCTCGGTATATTCCAGTCAGGCTCCTTGGGCTTCTCGACTTCCCAGCAGCGCCTGCTCCCCTTCAGGGCAGCGCTGCGAGATGACAGCCGTAGCCAAGGTGGCTACTGCTGGCCCTGGGGGTCTCCTTCGGCTGGAAATGTCTTTCCCTGGGGTGGACACCCCGTTACCAGGTAAGGCGGGTCATTTGCTACCTATGTTAGCAGGGGGCAGCAGGTGGCACTAGAGCCCTTTCCAACGTTGTCTGGGCTGTTCAAGGGGGAATCTCATTTCCCATGCAGGGAGTCAGCTCACCGAGGAGTGCGAGAATGCAACTGCTCCCGCACGTGATGGTTTTGTTTTTACCCGTTCCTGTTTGTACAAGAAAATACCTGGTAAAAAAAAAAAGAAAATCCAGGGACATTGTAGGTTTTAGCATAGAATTATTCAGATGTGATAATATCAGAATATTTTTATTCGTTTTTTTCTTTAAACAATTTAGTTGATGTTGTAAAATAATTTTCAGTTCAGCTTTTGCAGCAAAATTCTGTTTCTCATTTTCCTGGAAAAGCATTTTGTGTGAAACTGTCACTTTTTAGCAGTTAATGGAATTCCTGTTCTACTGCAAAGTCTTGATTTTCACTTACTCAACACATTACCCAATCTTGCAATGTGTCGTGCACCTTCCAACACCTAATTACTTCTCCCATTTGCCTTTCTGGAAGGGGGTGTGGGTGTACATATGCATCTGGTGTTGATGAAAATGTAGACCACTGACACTCTGAAAATTGTAAGAAAATACTGGAAAATGGTGTTTCTCTTCTGTTTAAAAAAACCCCAACTATTATAAGGATGTTTGTTTTTCAAGAAAACCGAGTTTTGCAGATCATTCCTTTTCCAAACTTATCCCACAATGGGTCATTAAAAAAGGAACTGATGAACTTCTCTTGGCAGCTTTGAAGACCTTTGAGCCACAGGCCGCTGGCTGCCCCAGGGAGGGCTGTGGTGTCCTGCACTGCCCCTGCTTGTTGGTTAAAGATGATTTCTTTGCCTGCTGTCTGACCCCCAGCTTTCAACAACTGAGCAAAATGAAAATAAACTTTAGAAGTTAATTTTTATAAAAATAATAATATTAAATTATAGTAATTATA